>OMNN01103369.1:45548-79824 GCA_900302755.1 Chromis chromis
GGGGGGGGTTATGGTATGAACACCAGATACCAGGTTGAGTCCGACTCCTCCTGGATCTATTATTCCCCCTCTTATTTATTTTTTGTCATTTTTGTTGGTTGCAGTGATTGACAGGGCAATTTGAGGATGTCTGGCTTTTCATCATCTCTGAGGGTGTCAGTGGCTTGGAATTAAAATCCTTTATATTGAATTGATTTTCTAGAAGTTTGTTTTTTTATCACATGACCTTTACACTCTGCCAGTCTGTCAACACTCCTAGTCTGAGTGTGTGAGTGTTTGCTTATGTCTACACCCTCACAGTTGTTTCCTGTGAGCGGTTACATGTCACGGGCATGGACAAAACATCCTTTTTTTTCCTTTTTCATATTTTTGTATTGGGTTCATGAGAGTTCAAATACACCACCAAGTCTTCCTCACCATCACTATCTTAGTCATCACCCTGTCTTTCATCTATTATCCTCCATCATCATCATCTTAGAATGTTTTATCCTGCAGCCAGGAAAGGTTATAGTATCCCTCGAAACCTACAGTAAATCCTCATCATCGTGACCTCAAACATCATCACCCTCATAGATGCCTGGTTTGGCATCTTTATCCAACAGGACAAAGTAGATTCTGGCAAAAGGCCATCTCTTCATAAAGTCAGCTGGCATTCTAACCAGTGAAGGGCATGGAAGTGATGGTGGGTGGCATTGCTGATTTCCCTAACCACTCTGTTCAGGTTGCCCTCTGGCCATGAATCAGTGTCCTCTCCTGAGGCAGCTGGGCTTTGGTCCAGCAACGCCTTCCACTGGTCCAGAGAGCTGTCAGTCATGCCACTGGCCCGGTCTGTAATGGCTTCTTCACTGGTGTGATTGTGAGGGCGGGCCGAGCTGATCAGACAGTGACAATTTGTCAAGATTATTGTTTATTAGCTCAGCAGATGTCCTCATCTAGGAGGCCCTTCAATTCATAAACACATGGACGTGCACACACACACAAACACACACAAGCCTCAGACTCAAATGTTTGTGTGTTATGAGAGTAGAGGATGGGAGTAAGTGAAAAACAGGATAGGATTATTCCTCACCCCAAACACCCACCTGTTTCTTCACCCACAATCTCAAGATTACTTATCATCCAGCGCCCTGACTTAATAAAATAGCCCAACAGCAATTTCAATGCTGACATCGCTCTTACTCTTGATTTGAATAAAAGAGCAGAATAAAAAAACATATTTTCTCATCTCAAGGTTCAGTGCAAAGATTGTGCGAAGAATAAAGAATTGTTAAATTGGGCTTTCAGGGCACAATGGAGGCAGTTTAATCGTATTCATCATAAAACTTCATACTTTCGACTATACTTCATTAGACCATTATTTTACCACAAATTTGATGAACATAAATGAGCACCTGTCTGGCTGACTGGAAGCCAAACTGCACGACTTCAGCACAGAGATCAGGTTTCAAAAGCCTACCGGGTTAGTCACATTCAGTTACCATGGCCCGAGTCTTGGTGATGAGGTAACAGCATATGGTTCATGTGAGCAGGTTGTGTGAGGTGACACCAGTTTGTGTAATAACCAGCTGATTGACATGTTCACAATAGGACCAATGATTCTGTATTATTCAGATGAGCAACTCAGACTGTCCTCAAGTAGAATTGGGCTGCATGCATGTGCACACACTGGCAACACTATTTCTCCAGGCAGCAGATCAGTAGCTCCAACGCATGGCCTCTGAGCCAGTAGCCTCAGCACTGTACGGCATGCAGAAGCACATTCTGCACATTATTTATCAGGCAGATGAGGGAACACATCCAAACATCTATTTGATCTGACACTACACCCTCTTCTCTATCCGGCCCTGTAGCAAGAGGTTTGGTATGGGCACTAGCACAAGGTGTTTGCACAGATGTGGGCTGTAAAGGCATGTGAAACACAGTCAGAGACGGCTCTGCTTTAGTGTGAACTCACAGCACTGACATACACCCATCAGCCAAAACATTAGAACCATGTATCATGTAATATTTGTGCTGCCAAAACCTCTGAAGGTGTCCTGTGGTATCAAGTACCAAGACATTAACATCCTTTATTTCTGGAAGTTGTGAGGTTGGGCCTTCATGGATTTGACTTGTTTTACCAGCACATCTCACAGATGCGCAACAGAACTGAGATCTGGGAAATTTGGAAGCCGAGTCAATGCCTTGAACTCTTTGTTATGTTTCGAAGACCATTCCTGAATAATTTTTGCAACGTGGCAGAGAACATTATCCTGCTGAAAGAGGACTCTGCCATCAGGGAATACTGTTGCCATGAACGGGTGTACGCGGTCTGCAACTATGTTTTGCTCAATGCTATGTGTCAAAGTAACATCCAAACGAATGTCAGGAAGTTTTCCCAGCAGAATATTACCGAGAGCATAACCCAACTTGTCTTCTTCCCATAGTGCCTCCTGCTGCCATCTCTTCCCCAGATAACAATGCACACCCACCCAACCTTTTTACATGATGTGAAAGAAAATTGATTTATCAGATCAGGTCCGCTTCCATTGCTCTATATTCCACTTCTGACGTGTCCATTGTAGTTGGTGGACAGGGGTCAGCATGAGCGTTGGGTCTGCAGCTACACTGCCCCATACACAGTGAGCTGTGACGAACCGTGTGCTCTGACACTTTTCTATCACAGCCACATGAGTCAGCCTTTGCTCCTCTTGCTCATCACTGCATCTTGGGTGCCCATGACAATTACCA
Source organism: Chromis chromis (assembly GCA_900302755.1). Taxonomy (NCBI): domain Eukaryota; kingdom Metazoa; phylum Chordata; class Actinopteri; family Pomacentridae; genus Chromis; species Chromis chromis. Next base: position 48,279 of record OMNN01103369.1, read on the forward strand.
GTTGCCTTTCCATGAACCACTTTTGGTAGGTATTATCCCCTGCACACTGGGAACACCCCACAAGACCTGCTGTTTTGGAGATACTCTGATACAATCTTCTAGCCAATTCACAATTTGGCTCTTGTCAAAGTCACTCAGATCCTTAAACTGCCCATTTTCCTGCCTCCAAGACATCAATTTCAAGAATTGACTGTTTACTAGCACTCTAATATATCCCACCCCCTGAGAAGTGCCATTGCGATGGGATAATGTTATTCACCTCACCTAGTTCTAATCTTGTGGCTGATCAGTGTGCACAGTATTCTGCCTTTTACCACTGAGTTCAGCACAGTTTCCATCATTTTTTGTGCAACCAAGTACAACACCCTCAGTTCGATACATGGGTGAAACAGAGCCCATGAGGAATCTTTAGCCTCCACTGTATGAATAATGCCTGTGATGCTTGATTAGACTGCATTAGTGGTCTGCTGTACACTGCAGTGATATAATCATGCCTCGGATGAATATTTTGTTTAGAACAAAATCCTCCCTGTGTTCATGTTCACTCTCCTGCGTGTCTCTGCTTCCTCTATGTGTGAATGTCCATTTAGCGTGAATATGCATGCATGTGTTTACATTTCATGAATTTTTGTCACATCCAGGCAGTGGGATCATTCACTCTTGGAGGGGGAGGGCAGCTAAACAGAGGAGCTGATGTTTAAATGCAGTGGCAGATAACAGTGTGTGTTGTGTCAGGAAATGGGATGTGTAATTAGACTGAGAGAACACTTTGATTAAACGCTCTCATCTCCTAATCCACTTTGCCCTGATTCGGCAGATTAAGCTCTCTACTGAGTAATTAACTTGTGGAAACACAACATTTGTTGAAAATAAGAAACTTCCACACTCTGCTGGGAAGGATTGTGCACATCTTGTAGTTTTATGCCAATTGAGCACGAGGCGTTGCTGTCTGATTAAATTTAAAAATTTGGATCAGGCTAACATTATTACAACATATGTTCATTTATATGTGATAACTTATTGTATACTGTACACTTCTCTGTACTGAAGAAGTAAGAAGTCTCAGTGGGCAGAGAGAACAACAGCAGAGATGCTTTTGGCAGTATTGATTGCATACATTAATTGAAGAACTCTTCTCGAAACAACCATTTGAGTTGTTGTTAGGCATTGATATTCATCACCACCCTATGTATCTAAACAAGAGATCATGAAATTTACAAAAGGCAGGCATGATAAACACACATGTTGTATTTCCTATAGATCACACAGAGTACAAATTAGACTTCCAAAGCAGCAAAGCAGTATAACACCTATTATATGAGCCCACATAGACCTCTCTTTCTTACACTATATTTCCTGTCTTATATTTTCTTTTCTCTTATAGGAGCAGGGCTCCAGAGGCAGAGCTCTATAGCCAAAGTTTCGGAGCCATTTTTCTTGTTTTACTCCTGCATCAAAGATGTAGACCCTAAGCTGTATGTAGCAGTACTAGGACATATTTAAAACAATTTAAGTACCAACCTTTTGTCTTGAACTTCTTCCCTCTCCTTTTTCTCTCTTGCTCTCCTCTGCGCCCTCACATTATTCTACTGGCAGAGTAAATACCTTGCACTTTTAATTAGCTCTGTGGCGTTCCCAATTCAATAATAATTAAGGAGCAAGAAGTAGCCCCATATAACATCTTATTAAAGTCTTCCTCTAAACGTGTTGATAATGTCTGTGTACTCTCTCCCCAGCCAATTCCTCACTGTCAGCTGCTCAGCACACTCTACATTAAGTATGGCTTGTCAACACTCTTCTCTGGACACTGTCTCTTGTGCAGTTTCTGATTCAGTATATTGACTGTGTTAGCTTGCCTGCACCCATAAACTAGAGACAAGAGATGGGTGTCGTTAAGATTTTACTGGCACTTCACTTACGGATACTGCTTATCGATGCGCTTCTTCAACGGGTGCTCTTATCAGTTCTTTAGTTAGTTATTTAGGAGAGAGAGAAAAAATTTAAATTAAGAACAGAATTAACTTTGCTTTATGATCTCTCTTTAAAAAAAATCCTCTCTTTCACTCTCTCCTTTACTTGGGCAGTACTTTTACTGTGCTGAAGCAATAGTTTTAGAAAATTGTTTAGAGCACTTCTCTTGTTGGCGCCAACACCAGCATTGAGTTAGAGAAACACAGAGTTTACCTGCAGCCCCCAAACCACTAAATCCTTCCTGCTCTGAGCTCTCTGAAAATGAAACTGAATTTCTGAACAAGTTCAGTTCTGACAGTTCAGATGATGCTCTGATCATTTCAGACTGAATCTACGAACGCACCCATAACAAAACAATCAGCCAGCTAATGTCATTTAATTATTAATTCATATTCACATTATTTAGTTAACTCCATGTGTGAGCTGTTGGTTGCTAGCAAACATAGCATACCTGATGTAACAAGAGCTAAACTTTGGGTAAGGCACTTCTCCGCCTGTTTGTGATTAACTTTCTCTGGGTGTTTCCACAGATTGATTATGTTTCTGCTCTTACGTGCAAAAGACTTGTTGCACTTGTGGCAAAGTGCATTGTCAGTGTTTACCCTGGTAAAGTTTAACCACACTAGTGAACATTTAGTTTTCTCCACCATTGTCACTAACAGCAAGTTCTGTCTGAGTGCTGCACGGTGCTGCAGTGTTGGAGAAGAGCTGCCTCCACCCATCACACAGGCTCAGACGGAGAGAACTCTCTCAGAAAATGCATCATAGATGATTTAGAAACAGAGCTGGTGAAAAGCATTTGCACTTTTCAGCTATAATATTAAACCATTAACAGGTGATGTGAATACCATTGATCAGTTTATTACAATGCAATATTCTGCTGGGAGAGTTTGGGTCCTGCTTTCATAGGGATGTTAATTTCAAATGTATCAATGCTAGAGGCCTCCCCCAGCAGCACATCGCGCTGCGCCACATTGTATAAATCCTATAATGAACAATAAATCGCTGATGTAAAATCCTTTATCTAACATTTGAAAACAGAATGGCCTCTAAAGCAGCATAGCCATCTTTATGTTATGAATAGTATGGTTACAGACCTCTCAATTCTCTTAATTATGATATAATATTAATCTGCAGATTCTGAAATTATCCTTTGCATTGTGGTTAAAGTGCCAGTGTTATATTGCTACCTTCTGTTCAAGTTTGTTTGGAAGATAAGCCCAGACAGTTGGGGTTGCCTTTATCCTCTGGTTTTAGTATTTTCACATTTTCAGTAAAATTTCATGGCTCAGGGTTTCCCATGACAGAACATATTGCATATGTACTGTATGTTGCCAGGAGCTGTTTTCATACACCAGTGAAAACCATTTAGGAAGCAGACATGACTGTTTTTAATGTTATGTAAATCACTACAGAAAGAATGTGAATGGTGCTTTGAGGCTTTTCTGCTCGCTGAGTTTTTTTGTGATCGGCATTGGGAAATCCATATTTGATTCCCCGTTAGTGGCACCTGGCTGCAGATGAGAGCACTCAGCTCTGTTTTTTTCTGCTGCTGATCAAATAATTGGTCAGACCATTACTTGCTTGGACAGAAAAGCCTCTATACCTGGCTGACACTCCTGGAGCAAATCACCGACTGAGAGCTCGGCAGGTACACACTCTCACTCTATCTCTGACTCTGAGCCTCTAAATCAATTAGCCCTGTAATACATTTCAGATAAAAAGCCTCTTTTTCTCTCTCAACTACCATCAATTGAGTTTAATCCATTTTACAACATTTGCTAATTCTTCTTTGACTTTGGCACATTTTCAGCCACGTAGAACTCCGCTATGAAAACAAAAACTTCCATAATGAAAGTACTGGATGTGCAAATGTGTACTAAGGTCAGTCCTCAGTGCTGTAAGCATCTATTACAGTGTCGCTATCTTGAGTGAATAACCACATGCCACCAGGTAATGCAAGCGATAGCAGAAGCTGCAGTAACAAAACAGAAAGTAGATATATGTAAATATATGGACTCAAACTACATAAAACTACAACACAGCCATTATTTTAGGATTTAGAATTTTATTCGGATCCCCATTAGCTAATGTCAGTCACATAAGCTACTCTTCCTGGGGTCCAATTTTAAATGTGTGAACATTTTACAAGCTACTCAGTTCAATTCTCTGTGGTTGATTAATTCTTGTGTTCTTATTTTGTCATATTTATTTATTATTTATGTGTTTTATTGTATCAATTTAATTATAAACAAGCCGCATTACACAGTATCTGTATATATCAAATCCAAAAATATGTAATATGTTTGGCATCTCTCCATAAGAAATAAAAAAAATCTATATTTTGTCACTTTATTGGAGAAAGTTATTGAATCACTTTCCTTTGTTTTAAGGTGCTTGCCACGTAGTGCTCAGAATTGATTCATCATCCAAAGCGATATATCAAAAAAACAGAAAATCTCCTCCCATGTCACATTTTCAACACGTAAACATAAGAAAAACAAACTTAAAATGTCGAATTGAGGAGGAGAATTACTATGCTTTCAATGTTACAGCCCAAGGGCTTGAAACTTAATGTTTTTTTCATCAAGAAGTAAAGCCTAAAACATTCCGAGTAAGTGTGAACCCTTAATTTCTTTTTTGACATTTTAAACATCTGAAATTACCTTGGATGTGTTTCAGAGGACTGAAACACATCCAAGAATATTTTGCCTGTCCTTTGCCTCTACATACCAGATCATCTAGAGCAGAAACAGAGAGCATAAAAAGAGAAATAAAGAAGGATGAGCAGCGATAAAGTGAAAGGGTAATTAGGCTACTCTCCGAAGAAAAGGAAGAGGGCAGTTCCTCTGAGAGGGGATTCAGTGTTTTGGGTCTCCTCTTGCAGGATGCATGCTCTAGATATTTGTTACTGCCTGACTGCTAGCAGGGCAGCACAGTGGTCTGTTTTACTCCCACTTTCACTCCTCATTTAGCCAAATTGGAATGCAGTGTGTGTGTCCTTTCTGCATCTCTGGCAGCTGCCATTGTATCTGTCACTGTTTGTGAGTTTGAGTTGGTGGATGCGCTATGTGTATTAGAGTCACAGTGTCTCTTTCTTTGCATGTGTGGCTTGACTATATAAATCCTATCTACCAGCTGCAGATGTAGAGTATTCCTCCGTGCTGAGGTTTGAACCACCTGATCTCAGCGGGGGGATGAGTCCTAACATGTCTGGGAGATATTCTTAATGACTGGAAGTTTTTCTTCTCCACATGAAGAGTCCTCGCCTACCTCACTTTGGGGAGGGAACACTTGATCTTTTTACTTCTTGTGACAGCTCTTTGCTGTCATTGAGCTGTTGCATTGACTCCCACAAAGGCTTCCCAATAATGCCAGCAGACTGCCATCCATGAGGGACCTCTGTTTTGGTTTAGTCAATCATTCCTTATCTTTCCCCGGTGGTGCCTTGCTCTCCCCTTCCTCCCCCAGGAAATAATGGGGTCCATGGTTCAGCGGTGTCTGCAAACACACCATCCATCATGACGCTGTGCTGCGCTATATTGTCTGCACTTACCCAGCATGTGATGTGTTAGTATTATTATGGGCCCATGCAAACACTCAGCACTCTGGCTTGTCATTGCAACATTACCTCTGACTTTTCTCAAGTGCTAAATATCCTGAACATACACGTACTTAATTTTCATTTCCATCACTTTTCACTCATCTTGATTACTTTCTTACCATCTGATTTTTGTTCTTTCTTTTCTTCCTGTGCTGCATCTTGTCTCATCCGCAGTCTTAAATCATAGACAATATTAGTGGTATGGTGGAGAGTTAAAGACCCCCTACAGTGAAAATCATTTTTTTAAACCTTTTTAACATGTCCCTGTGGTGGTTTTTTATATGCTAGAAGATATATCATGTGCGAAATACGCAGTCAGTGCTATGGCTGATTATTTCCACCTTAAAACTGTTGTGACTGCAATGACAGTCACAAAAACAGATTCAGACAGCCAGTTTCTTACATAACAAACCTGCGGAACCAGCTCTGTCAACTTGCAGGGTGGAGGTTCCCAAATCATTATTCTTCTCCAGAAACTGTTTCTGTCCCTATAGCTGAATTACTCAATTATTACAACTTGTGGTTGTGTAGCAACAAGTAGTTCTGTAGTGTTGTAGAGCACAGTTGTAGGAGAGCTGGTGTGCTTGAGCTGCAGTAAGTGGGTGGGGTGAGTGGAGGGAGAGGTGTAGACTTAATACATCTGCACATTCTAGAGGAAGGAACAGTGTGGAGTTACATTTAATTTATTTTAAGGCAGAAAAGCATTATGTTCATAAATAAAACGGCAACAACAACAACAATCAAAAACTGGAGAGGGACTTAATATTTTTTCCAATTCAGCTTCACAAGGTTTCTAGAAGAATGCAGACAAATAATGTCAGGTCACTCAACAGCTAGGATGAAAATTAAATTTGACATTTAACCAACTTTAATGACATTTGATGTACAGTAATTGGACACATTCCGTTGTCACATTGCTACGCTGCATCCTGAATCCACTCACATTCTGTCTCAAATGGAAAAATACAGCCTTAAAATTCATCACCAGGCTCAAATACTATTTAACCACTTTGTACATCTTGGGATTGTTCATCTGTCACAATCAATCATATTTTAACATTTTTTATCTGAAAACACTTTGTATAACTGTCAAAAATGTAAAAATACAATGTGATGCAGTGTAATTAAAAGTACAACATTTCCTTCTGAGTGGTAAACTGTAAAGTAGGATGACACACAAATATTTAAGTAATATTTGTGTTCAGAGGCAAACGGACTAGGGGGAAACACGGAGGCGTCCAGCGTTCCTGCCGAGAGAGCCTGGCCCAGACTTGGCTCTCTCAACAGACGCCTGTGAGATTTCTCTCTTCTGATCGATAGTGTGTGGTATGCACTACGGAGCACACCACACACTCACCAATTCTTCAGCAGAGTATCAGGTTCTTCATGCTCAATATTCCAAATCTCGCGTAGTGAAGAAACGTGACTTCAGTGTAAACAAACGATTATGGAAAAAGTCATGGAGACGGCAGGAATGTTCGCTGTATGCATGATAGCAGTGAGTAAAACTTGTCACAAGTATTACAGATAGCTTGGAGAGCAGGGCTGTGCGCTAGATGCTAGCACCGAAGTACCAGTGATGAGAATAACGGCGTTATAAATAACTGCGTTACTAATGGCGTTCCTTTTTTCAGTAACGAGTCATCTAATTGATTACTCTTCCCATCATTATAACGCCGTTACTGTTACTGCCAAAAATGCGGCACGTTACTATAATTGAAGCAGTTTTTTCATCAGACCATCTAGATCTAGATTGGCTTTTGTTCCGGTACACGTGACATTACACACTGTGCGTGCTCGGCTCCTCTCGGAGCACCTCACACACTACAGGATTTCTAGTCGCAAATATTAAACATGTTCATTATCTACAATCTCTCCTTCCAAGGCCTTCCGAACAGATCGGACCGGACAAAATCACTCTTGACACACCCCACGCCACAGGAAAATCTGACACGATGTCGTTTGCAAACATCCGACAATCGGGCCTTTGCTGGCTTTGATCGTAAGGGGGAGATCGAGACAAAAATCGGCCTGATTATCCTGTAGTGTGTACCCTGCTTTAGAGAGCGTCACAGTAAAACCTAACTGACTTTACAAGAATGCTTTAATCCTAAAGCAACACTCTGATTCAGGTCACATCTCTCTCTTTATGCTGTTGGATACAGATAAAACAAGGAAAGTATTATTTTTTTCACCTGTAAGTGTTTTTTGAATGTTTTAGACATCCATCAGTTGTTCATTATATATGTATACCCAGATGTACATGCATCCATTCAGCAATACAAATCCAGATTCCCTTTGTGTCATGTGGGACTGTTGTTTTTTACGCTCCAAGTCTTGGATTTTTTCTCATGTGTTAATCATTCAAATTGCACAAAATAAATTAAACAACTGCATAAATGCATACTTCAGCATATACCCCACCCAAAAACAGTTTTCATCCTTGAAACATACCAATAGTTTTGGTGTTTATGATGCTCTATTGAAGACAGTTGGTCTGGCTCTGTCCTTTGAATGGCTTCTGACGCATCACTTCTGGTGTGAAGTACGGGTGTGCACCCAGCCCTGATCTAGTGTCTCATCTGACTGACTGATGCAGTCAGGTGATATGTAAGTGTTCAATGTGGTCTTCAGGTGTCGCTGCACAGGCCAACATCTTATGTAAGGCTTGTTTAGTATTTCTGCCGGGACGCAATCTTAGACATTTCACACTGTAATGATCTCTCTCCATCTCCTCATCTCCTGTAAAAAGATAAACTGCTGCTGTGGTCTGGCTTGTTCCATTCAGGGTTTCCTGTCTTTTGACCAGACAGAGAGTGAGAACAGAGCAAGACAAAGACAAAGATGGGGAAGCGTGAAAAACTGTAGGCTGTGTGTGTGTGATATTTCTCTGGGTTGTAAAAGTTAATTGAAATTGTCTGTGGGAATGTGGCGCGACATCAGGTTGAGCAGCGCTGCCAAGACGCCCAGCACTGAGCTGACAGGCGTCACAGTGGTTAGATTACCTGACCAACCCAAGGTGTGCTCTCACACAGTGTTGTACGTATAACACTCTTTTAGGCATAAATGAAGCTTCGGCTCATTTGGAATGTGTCTGTATATCTGTGTCTGTGTGTGGTTTGAGGCATATATGTGCTAACATTCACACACAGTATCCTGTATCACTGTGCAAAACAGTCAACTGTACTGTGTGATTCAGTGTGAGAGAGAGATCAGACTCTAAGAATCATCAAAGAGAACAGCACAATATATTTTGAGGGTTATTCAAGCTTTTTCATTACCCCAAATTATCAGCATCGCCACAGAGTTCAGTTTGTTTACATGTTTGCATGTGTGTATTTCCGACTCCTATCTGGAATGCCTCAGGTTTAAACCTAGTTTAATCCCAACGGTCCCAGCAAGTGAAATGATCAAAGTATCAAGAGGATGAACCCTCCACCTGAGCAGTGCTAATGTGTTGTATATTTGTGTGTTTATGTGGTGGATGTATATTTTCCTCCTTCATTTGGAGAAATTAGTGATTTTAAACAACACAGCATTTACTGAAAAAGTAAAATGACTCTTAAGTATAGCTGTTTCTTGTTTTCGCCTCACATTTAATTCATTATTTTGGGTTTACTATTTGTTTACTTGGGTGTGTGTGTATGTGTGTGTGTTACTCCATTCTCCAGTACTGAGAGGTGCATTGCTGGTTGGCAGATCAGCTTCTTGCAGCTGCTTATCTGGCCCAGGTGGGTCACGGCTGATACCTGCCTGAGCCACGCAGAGCAGCTAACCTGGAAATTGATGTTTCACATCAGCGACCACCTCTCTCTGCTCTGTTGCAGGGAAGCTGTAGAAATGAGGAGGGGGGGAATGCATATGTGTGTATTTCTCTCTGTTTGTGTGTGTTACCCTCGTGTGTATTTGTGTGAATGAATTTATTGTTTTCTTCAGTTTCTCCTAAGGTGGACATGCATGTGGCAGTTAGTGTCGTGACTCAAGCGCAAATAAATCGCTGCTTTTTTTACATATACGAAGAAGACTTTTTTTCCCAATTACACAGAGGGTGTAAGGTAGGAAAAAATGAAGAGAAATTAAATGTCATGGAAAACTCCTAATGGTCTTTGAAAATCAGAAGGTTACTTGTCTGAAAGACCACTAGGAATGATTTTGAATCTAAAAAAAACTCTTAATGTAATATTAATTATAATGCTCTGAATATTACTTGAGTAATAGAGATGAAATCGAGTTCCAGCTGAGACTAAGAACTTGTGTTTAGGGCACTTTAATCACCATATTTCACACTACATCATGCTGGCCAGCCATCCTTGCTTCGCCATTTTTAGATCTGTGTAAGATCAGTGGTCCTTTATCCTTTTGAAAGTACGTAACTTGAGTTAGTAACAGTAACAGAGCAGTGTTTCTAAATGTTTGCATGCTTTAGTTACCACACAATCTGATCAGTTCCAGAAGAGCAAATTTGCTAAACCCTTTGAATTATTGTTTAGATGACATGCTGGATCAGCTTATATTAGACGCCTGCAGTGTGCTATCAATGTCGTTGGAGGCTGGTGTGCGTTCTATGAAGAAAGGTTATCTCGTCCTTGTCTTGAAAGCTGACATTTGTTCTCATAAAGGCCAGTGTGCTGGTGCCAGACAGGATTAATTGGTAAGTGGGGTGCCTGCACTCTGTCCCCCATTTACAGACCGGTCTCTGACTTAAACCTCTTGCTTTTGTTTACTGGTGCCTCTATGGTTTTTTTGTTTCGTCCTCATTATGCTCTCAGTGTGCCGCCTTTCACTGCATAATAATGTAACCGTAGCCTTTTCATTGCCTTTTCATTCGTTGACAATTTGGTGGTAGCACTTGTTATCTTTTGATACTTAAGTATGTGTCAGTCTTCTAAATATGTGCATGTTAAGCTCATTGATAGGCCAAAAGGCATGCGAGTATGTTTGAGTTGTGTGTATATTCATGTGTGCATTGGTGTGCTGGAGAGAGACTGCGGTATAATGGAACTCCTTTCCCTTATCTCACAGCCGGGAAGGTGTCTGACATTTAACAGGCCTCCTTAGAAGCACGGATCATTTTTTTTAGGGAATAACGCAAGCTTGTCTTCTTTGCCTTTTCTCTTTAGCACACATTCTTGTTCTTTGTCTCTCTCACTCTCTCGTATTTGTCTCCAGTAAGGACTCCCAGTTCCGAACACATCCTGAGCTTTTCTGCTGTCACTCATTGTGCATGGGAGATACTTTGGGCTTTCTAGGTGTTCACTTTCCTGCATTTATGCTACCACAAACTTACTCACACATTCACAATTACTGTCCCCACTGCAAGCTCAGTGACTGCACGAGCAGCAGGAACACGAATGGTGTTTAAAACAGAATGCTTGTTATAGGAAGAGACAATACGAGGAGATTCTCGGTTGTTCACACCTTAATAATTCATCATTTAAAGAATTGAAACTGACTACATACGTGTTTACTGTCGCTTTCCCAAACACAGTGAGAAGTTCTAAATTCTCCAGAAGTCCTCTGCTGTGTCCACCTACTGTCCTTGGCACATATCAGGAATAATAACTGACCTACTGCTACAGTCCGATCAGTAAATACAGTATACACTTGCTAAAAAAAGGTTTGCAGTCTGCAACCCTTTTTAGCGCCCGCACCTAAACCTTCTACTAAAACATACATCATTGTTAAAATACTTTACAACCACAGAGTCTCAACACTACATGGTAGCAGTTGTGGTAGACGTGCTTGTCACAATTTGCTAAGCTGACTTGAAAAACTTAAACTACATTTATTTAAGTGAACTAATAATTTGAGAAGGGGATAATATACCTGACAAAACCTTTAGTTCAGCTTAACAGTTATAGAACTATTTAAGAACAGTTCAAATGAGTCAATGACTACTGAGTCACTAAACTCTCAGTTCTGTTTGAGTAGGGCTACGTGGGTTTGCTTTATTCTGGAAGCCTTCTTCCCTCTAGTCTGATGAAAAGCTGCTTAATGGCGACTTATGTATGATAACATGAGAAATGGGTAGTTTCTTTGTTAATACTGAAAACAATGCATCTATTTTAGTTTGTAAAAACAGGTGGTAGTTTGATCTTAATTTAAAGACCTTCTATGGTAAAAATCAAGTTCTTAACATATCCATATTGTCTTTTTTATGTCCTTTAGAGATGTATCGTAAGCGAACACCATGATGAGTATTTCCACCTTGAAACTACTAATGACGGTCTCAAAAACATGGATTCACACTTCAAAGTGTCATATGTAACTTGCAGAAGGGGCTTTTTGTATCATCGTGATACATTTAAGCCATTTTAAGGCAGGAGGGGATTATTTTCATGCAAAAAGAAATATGTAACTTCAATACATAGCGATGAGTTTTTATGGGCTTAATCTCTGTCCAGAAAAGGACTTTAAACATGGAATTGCAAACTCTGTATGAAAGAGCCAGCGCACATATTTAGCCTTTTTTTTTGTCATTAAAACCAAGCCAATGGATTAAACACCTTTAAAGTCTGTTCTTTGGGTACTCAATTATACTGTATCTGTATGTCCCATGCTTTCCTCTCTGGCAGACCTCAGGTATCTGAACTACTAATTTCCTGTTATCTGTTTAATAGCAAACTGGGCTTTGCTGAGTTCCTTACTGTAAGCGTAATATATGAAACTTGCAAACACTGAGTGATACATCTAAGCCATTTTAGGTAGGAAGGTAATATTTTCATGGAAAACATCAGAGTTGAATTTTTAGGGATTTAATCAACGAGGCTTTAATACTGCCCTTTAACACTATGAGTAGAATAGACCTTGTCTGGTCACAAGTTGCAGGAAAAATGGCTTCAACAGCAATGGCAGGATCAGGCTATAGGTATACAGAAAAGAAGCTATAGGCTGTACTGAATCCAAAAAATGAAAACACACAAGAATAAAACTTCTTAGCTTCATTTTTTTTAATTCACAAGAAAACCTGTTGTTGTTTCATATACAACACCAGATTACTGGTACAATCTCAAGGCTGTGGCAACATGTGAAATCATTAAAACTGTCTTGCTGTAGAGCTGAGAGAAATATAATGACCTGCTTGCCACTGATAAAAGGATGTAGACCACAGCATCAAGCCGTGGCTCCTTTAGTTCACCTTGCCCTGTTCACAGGACATTGAAGATAGCTAAGCTGTGGCATGCAAGCTCGGTGATCTCCACTGGATCTCCACTGTAATAGTGTTTCCTCAACAGTCCATATGGTGTAACAGTTGTAAAACTGCGCTGTGCTCCAGACGTCACACTAGCATGTCTGATGCTGGTCAGGTTCAGCTCAGTATAGCTGACTGCCAGGCCAAGGCCAGCTGGACTTTATCTGTATGGGCAGAGATACTAATGCATCTCTATCTTCCTCATCTCTCTCTCTTGCTCTCTTATGTCCATCTGCTGTGAAGCCCCTCTCACCCTCATCTCCCCCTCTGCCAGTATCTATTCCCATCTCTCCATGTGTGTATCACTTCTACTTTCACATCCACATTTTCTGCCAGCTCCTCATTCCTTCAGCCTGCCTCCTTCCTTCCTCTCCTTCTCCCCCTTTTACTCCTATGTTCTCTCTACCCTTTCTTCCCATCTTTTCCATTTCTTTATTTTCCTCCCTTGCTTTTTGTGCCTCTTCCCATTCCCTATCTCATCTCCCACGGTTTCCTATAAGACAGGCAGGTGACAGCAGGGAAAGGAAGAGACAAGGAGACACAGAGGTAAAGAGAGAGAGAATGAGAGAAGAGAGGACATACTTATAGAACAGGGTGGACAGGGTGATCACTGTCTGAAAAGCTTGGCTGAAAATGTGCTTAAGTTGACCGGCAGAGGACTGCAATGCAGACATGCCAGAGCCTAAAGTGTGTGTGTGTGTGTGTGTGTCTGTTTGTGTATGAGACAGGAAAAGAGAGGGTGAGTGAGTTAAAGCGGATAGAGTGTGTGTATATGTGTCTAAATGTGTGTGTCCAGACTGTTTGCTACGCCGCAGCCTGAATCTGATGTCCGGCTGCCACCATTACAGCTTCTTTTTTTTTTTTATCCCATAACACGCCACACTTGTTTTATGGATTATAAATGAACTCATTATCTGTAGCGCTCATTAGCTTCAGGTCCTAATTAGCCAAAATTAATAGTGTTTCCTGACAAAGACATTGGCACTGGCAAATTGGCAATTGACCTCTTTGGTCAATCTGGAGAAAGGGACAGAGTGACGAGTGGAAGCATAAAAAAAAAAAACAGGGGACAGCAATGACAGCTGCTCTGGTTGATCAGTTTTGAACTCATCCCTCCCTCCGTCGTCCTCGCTTGCACTGTCCTGCACAAACTCTGTCTCCTCTCACCAAAAAGCATCTCCTTCAGCAGGCATTCTGCACTCTCATCACTATCGCCAAAGAACTATGACAGTTGTTTTCAGAAATGAACGGGCTTGGTGCAATACAAGTAACCACGCATTTTGTCTGTAAAGGCCAATTTTGTGTTTCCACATGACCAATGCTGACTTTGAAAGCAGAACTTGCACGCAGATGTATTCATACTACAATTGGTACATGTCAGTCTCCTACGTAGCACTTTTTATCAGAAACAGAACAACACATAGGACTTCCATGAATGTTGCTGAAAGGCTCGCTGTGACTTTGCACTTTTTACAGGATATAGAGTTCATTTAACCTGGGGGCAGTGGTGGCCTGGTGGTTTGTGAAGCAAACTTGTAACCGGTGGGTCACCGGTTCGAGCCCACGGACTGGCAAGAGGTTGAGGTGGGAAAGTGAGAGCGACTGCTTGTCCCAGTCACCACCACTGTGGGCCCTTGAGCAAGGCCCTTAACCCCTGACTGCTCCCCGGGCGCTGCACCACGGCAGCCCACTGCTCCTAGTATGTATAGTTAAGGTTAACTTTGAATAGGATGGGTCAAATGCAGAGAAGGAATTTCCCCAAGGGGATCAAAAAAGGTTAGATTATTATTATTATTATTATTATTATTAATAATAAATGTTATCATTTCCCCAAGCCTGCTTTGACCCCGTCACACACTTCCATTGTTGCCCAAAATTTACTATGCTACAAGGGCAATAGTGCACATGCTTGGCTACAGTGTGTATACCTAAAATACCTACCACATGTATGCATTAGAGTCTTCCAAGTGAACTCCTGCAGTCAACAACCACACATCCATGGGTGTCTGCACCGGAGTATAATCAAGACTTCACAGTTAATATTCGTGACTGTATGACTGTATTCTATGTAAAATTACCAGCACCCTCCTATAGATTACCATAGCATAGATACCAACACACCTAAACAAACTAGAGCTAATATTAATGTTATAGCCTCATCTGCATGTTTATCCTGTGACAACTCTTTTATTACATTTAGATCACTTACTTTACCTTCAAGGCACTTCTCCAAAAGCTTCAGCATTCAGTGGCGTCTGCCATTTAGTATTGCAGTCATTACATCAGAGCGGCCTTGGAAGATGAGAGATTTCTCTCGGCAGATAGACTGCAAAATATTTTTTTCTCACTCCTTATTGCTTTAAAGACTACTCAGCACACAGTTTATAGGTGTTTTAAAATGTAGAAGCAATGAAATGGTCCACTAGCTCTAATCCTTGACTAATGTTTTCCCTGTACATTCCTTAATGCAGTCACTCTTGAAAGACATTTAGGGTTTTTTAGACGAACAGTTCATGCCATGCAAAACAGCTCTGTGGCTGGAGTGTACAGGCTTCCTACTGCTCCCTCCTCAGCCATCGACGTTTGAGATGTTTATTACCTTCTTTTAAAACATCTCTGAGCTGATAGTTTAAGGTGATTTTAATTTAAATTGGTTGAATCCTGCCTTTGATTATTTAAAAGAAGTCTGCGGCAATTTTAATCTTTCACACTTAATTACAGACTCGAGCAGGCCAAAGACCCTTCGAAATTATTAATTGACTTCATTTTAATGACAGAACATATAAAATCTGTGTTTGGGGTATTTGAATTGGTTGGTATACACGGTGTGCGTTAGAAGGACACAGATGAAAAGGTTATGGTGGTTGGAGGCAAATTTAAGCACTTCTTAAGAGATCCTTTGGCAAGTGACACTCATGACACTATTCATATCCCAGATATTGAAATATCTTAATCATCCTTGCAAGTCTTTCAATGCAGTAGTCAAGACGCTTTCCCCTTAAAAAAATAAAATAAATAACAACACAGAAGGGATCAAGTCCTCAGTCCACAACATAAATTTAATCTACATATACATGTGAGCCTTGTCACTGGTTTGCTTCAAGACACAAATGCACCTCTGCAATAAAAATAGTTATATCTATTTATTTTTTTATGTTTGATTCCAAAACTGTATTCAAACCCAGCAAAATTCTGAAGAGTCAAAGAACTGAGTTAATCGTAATTCTCCTAATCAGAGTTACATAATCATTTTGCAGCTGTTGGTAACCTGTTTGTTAAACCTTCCAAAGAAACACATCTGCCCACTGCTGATCCTCACACCCAGGTAATGCCAAGGCCCTGTTTCATATTCCAGCTGTTCTCTGCTGGTGATGTTGTCAAGCTTTTGCTCTTAGTTGATTCTAAGAGTTCACTCAACACAGATGGTATCAATCACCTAAAAACAAAAAAAGAATCTGGCAGCTGTAATAGTTTAATCAATTTGTTATTTTGGCTTTTTAATACTTTTTATTGTTATTCTTGTCCAAGTTTTATCTTTTTGTTCATTCTCTTAAGAGGCCATGTTTTAAATCAGGTCTCCATACCTCGATGTATTCTGAGTTTAAACTTCATGTCTTCAGGATTCAGTAAGGGTGACAAATAATATTTGATTGGCAGCTGTACCCTGTTATTACCGAAATTAAAGTGTACTTTACTTCCATCCTGCTCAAGGTGTTCAAGTAGCATAGAAAACATTTTGTACATTTTCAAATCATAGGTATTTGGAGAGCTTTGCAGGCAGCTGAATCTGTTTTGAGGTAATCCATGGCATCCTGCAAGAGAGTCTAAAACCACTGAAGGGCCATTAAAAGTTGATATAGTTTCTTTCTCTGAGGAAAAAGTAAATGAATGTTAGCCAGTAAGGCAGCCACCATTAAATTGCCCCTGGGCCTTTCAGACACATCCCTGCCCTTTTCTTCTTTATGATTCCCTCATCAAAAACACAGAAACCACTGCTGCTTCTCTGATAATTCAGGTATTTATATTAGCTATATTTGTCGTCATTTGGTCATTTTTTTTGCGAGGCAACACTGAACATTGTCCATGCCTATGACAGGGAGAGCTGTAGGTCAACTCTGAGTTGCCATAGCCTCATTCTTGACCCTGGTTCCTGCCATTCCCCAACATCCACATCCACACTCGCAGGACTGACAGAAACAACATCAACCCTGTATTTCAGTAACACGAGGGCCAAATGATAAACATGTAAACGGGCGAGAAAAGGGAAAAGGTCAAAAGGGAGAAGTTTTTGTTTTAGTGTGAATGTGTTTATGTGTGTGTGGCTGCACAATGAAGGTGGCATGTTCCATTACCCGACCATGATTTAGCTTACTCTCAGGTAATAGTCAGCCCTGGTGAGGTCAGCAGAGGGCCAGTGCGGGAGAGAGAGGGAGGTGTCGGGGAGAGAAAAGAGAGGCAAATAACAGAATAGGAATCGGATTAAAAACTGAGGTGAGCAGCAAGCCCAGATGAAAAGAGCAAGGCGTGAAGACGGAAAGAAAAGGAAAGAATTGGGCAGGCGTCAAGAAGTGCCACTGCTGATGGACGTTTTGGCATGTTGGCAGGAGTGGTGCGGTTTGGGCTGGATGTGTGTGTGTTTGGGGCGGCCGTTTGCTTTTGTGACAACGACAGGCCAGACTGGCTCAGCCGTCACTACAGAAGCCTCAGCAGCACACAGCCACCTGTCCACTCCTATCAGCGCTGCCTGTGTCCCTCTGTCTGGCCTCCACAAGCAGGACGAAGCGTGACGAGTGGATGACAAAAAAAGAAAGAGAGGGAGTGGGGGAACAGCAAGACTGTGATGGGATGGAATAGAAAATAGCAAGAGCAAAGAGCTTTCCTCCGCGATCGCAGGGCGAACGGAGCTGCGTGTGAATTTGCTGTGACAGGTCTGCCTCTCCTCACCAATGCGTGGGATGACTGTCCACTAATGTCCTTCACTGTCCTCGGACTTTTGCGGTGTGATCGGTTAGTCACAGCCTTGTCACCCAGTGTTTTCATCATTTCACCATTTGGGTGCATTAGAAAGCCAATCCTGGGCTGGACGTCCAATCATACACCTCGTCCTCCGCAAGCTGAGTTGAATCGCTCTCATCATATGTGAGGCATTGAATGATTCATATTTACAGCAAAGTCAACTTCAAATAATATTCGCAAAAGTTACTAATTGCCCTACTTTATGTGAATTGTTTTACTTTGCATTTAAAATATACTTTAACTGAAGGTATTCATGATGTAGCTGTAGGTGACATACATCAGATAATCATTCAGGCCTCCTTTCTGCAAACTTACAAGGACAGAATAAAAACAGACCACAGTCTTTGCTTTGTTCTTTTATTCACAAGGTTAAAGCACAGTGAGGTTTTTGAGTAGTATCTAGACGTTTTTTGTTAATGTACCATTTTTTACTCACTGTGGGCTCATTTTTCACTGCAATATAAAATCCTACACCTTTATAGACACAGCACAACCATTACTAGAAGTAGAGAGAACTCAAAAATGTCTTCTGTGCAGCATGAAACAGTTATAATGCCATAAATACAAAAAATAGCAATGAAAATTTGATTTCTTTCATTATTTATTTTACAAAAGCTGAAACAAAAAAATCAAAATGTACAAATTTTTTACAGTTTTATGCTCCTCCCAATCTGTCGTTTCGTCTCCTCTCTGCACTGTGCAAACACAGCCTTAAGTTCACCTTAAAAGTCACATTTTTTGTCTTGTGACTGTTTTGCTGCAGAGCTCGAATTTTTTTTGTTTTTTTCTGAATTATTTTTTGTAAAAACAGTTTAATTTGGGTAATTTTTAAACAAGGCATGTAGAATATAGTAATTTTGATTAAATATCACATTGTTTTTTGTAATGGAACCATGCATCACACATGATATGTTCAAATACTGCCTGAAAGGTGAAAAACCATTTTATTTTACAGTTTTAGGCCCTGATGAATTGCATTATTTGGTGTTTTTAAAAAAGAAATCATGCCTTTCAAATCCACTGGCAGGTGTTGGGGTGCAGATAGTTAATCTATGAGTACATAAACTATTTGTTTTCAACCCTTTTCTCTTCCCATTTGGGCTTTCTAAAAGTCATAACTTAATTTGTTTGATTTCTATTGAAGACAGCAATGCACACGTATATAGTGCCGCAAAAGTAATTGCCCTCCTGAACCTAATAACTGGTTGGTCCACCCTTGGCATCAACAAATGCAGTTAAATGTTTGTGATAGCTTGTGATCAGTCTTTTACATCACCATGGAGGATTTCTGGCCTACTCTTTTCTGAAGAATAATTTTATTTCGGTCAAATTAGATGGTTTTTGAGCATGAAATGCGCTTTTAAAGTCTTGCCACAGCATCTCAATTGGAATGAAGTCCGGACTTTAACTCGGCCACTCCAAAACCTTAATTTTGTTCTTTTTGAACCACTCAGAGGTGGACTTGCTTGTGTGCTTTGGGTCATGAACTGATGGGTGGACATTCTCCAGGAGGATTTTCTGATAGAGAGCAGAATTAATGGCTCCATCAATGACAAGTCATCCAGGTCCTGTGGAGTCAAAGCAGCCCAAACCATCACACTACCACCACCATGTTTCACTGCTGGTATGATGTTCTTCTTATGGAATGCAGTCTTACCTTTACACCAGATTTAACAGGACCCATGTCCTCCAAAAAGTCAGTCCACAGGATGTTATCCCAAAAGTCTTGGGGATCATCTAGATATTTTCTTATGAATGCCAGACGTGCCTTTATGTTCTTTTTTAGTAAGGAGTAGTTTGCGCCTTGCAACTCTCCCATGGGTGCTATTTTCGCCCAGTGTCTTTCTTATTGTGGAATCATGTAGACGAACCTTAACTGAGGCCAGTGAGGTCTGCAGATCTTTTGATGTTCGTCTGAGTTCTTTTGTGACTCCTGGATTAGATATCGACACGCTCTTGGAGAAATGCTGGTAGGCCAGCCACTCCTGGGAAGGTTCACCACTGTTCCATGTTTTCACCATTTGTGGATAATGACTCTCCCTGTGGTTCTCTGGAGTCTCAGAGCATCAGCAATGGCTTTGTAACACTTTCCAGACTGATAAATGTCAATGACTTTCTGTTCTTGAATCTCTTTAGAACGGGCATCATGTGCTGCTTTTTGAGACCCTTTAGCTACTTCACATTGCCAGACAGGTTCTATTTAGTGATGTTTAAATTCAACAAGCCTGGCAGTAATCATACGTGGGTGTGGCTGGTGATATTGAACCCAATGGCCAAATGAATTTGCTCATTTATTACTTTTTCACATAGGGCAAGGTGGGCTGGACAGCATTTTTCCTTCAAAAAATAAAAACAAACATTTACGTGTAACAAATACGCAAAAATAGAAGATTTCTGCAAAAATTCTGCAAATACTGTACTAGTCCCTACTCAAACTCTCACTCACATCAACAAAAACCTCATTGTCTCTTTGCTTTTGTCCAAGACACATTTAACTTATCATTTATACCAGATGACCTTCAGGGAATGTAATGCTCATGTGATTACTCCTAAGTGTTAATCTAAATGTGTCAGCGCCTTTCATACCTTATAAACATGTGTACGTTACGTTGAGTATGTGCAGTCTGTTAACTTAAAAGCTGCGTACACATAAATTTTGGAGCGTGTGGTTTGGGAGGTGTGTATTTCTCTCAGGAATGGCTAAAGGAAAGGCAGAGGGTGTTCTCCTTCCATCCGTGACAGATTTAGTCATAAATCTGTTGGATTAATACACAGCTTCCCAAGGACTCTCTTGGTGTGTGTTGTTGAAACACAGGAGTCACTTAAAGCCAGACCCCAGGCACTATTTGTCTTCGGCTCTCTTCCCCATCACGGTTATTGATGTCGCAAACACATGTGTGCGCTCACACATGCACTCACACACACATAAATTCACAAACAAAAAGCAGAGAAGGCCAGTGAAAAATAGAGAAAGGATAAATGAGAGTAAAATGGGGTAGAATGTGGTAAATGTCTTGTTTCAGAGGAACTCTTAAACTGTAAGGATATCTGTGTGATAAATTAGCTGCTTCCAAAACACACATATAAACTCCTTTGAAAAACTCCAGTTGTAATGCGTGCCCAGTATTTAATACGGAAATTTTACTCATCTACAGCAGTTGTGCCAATTTACAAACGTGTGGCATTTGTTTACTTGAGAGAGAAAGGCTGGCAAACTTAATCAGTGAGCCTTTTCTTTTTTTTCCCTATCTCTTTATTGTTAGCTATCTAATTGACCACCCCAGGGAAAAGGCTTTACTGTCAGTCTCCATGGCTGTCTTCTTCCTACAGGAATATAAACTACCTGCATGCATCCTCTCTTCAGGTATTAAAGATGCCCCCTGAACACATACACCCCTCTTTGTATGGAAATGGAGGTCCAAGCGTTCAGTTTGTGGCCACTACAATATTGTCATTCCGGGTAGATGTGCTTAGTTTATTTCCACGTCCAACTGGCTTCCCAGAAGCCACCTGAATGTGCCGACATTAACACAGCACCGTGGGCAGAGAAAGTGGTGATGAGTTGATTTCAACTCATTTCCATCTTATTTCTAAAGGAAGAGAAGAAAGATTAATTTACTGTGTGTTTGACTGCAGGCGAGGGTGTACGTTAATGCATGTGCCCCTAAGAGGTCTCTTAAAAGGATGAGCCTGAAACAATGACTTAAATCCCCTGATGGAATCTGACTCATAAATTACTCTCAAAGTGCTTCATATGAGCCAGATTGACTGAAAGAGTAAGGGTCGTACTCTGGTATGACTGCAGAGGATTTGGCTCAGAAGCACATTCTGCTTGATCGATACTAATATGCAGCATATATTTTCTCTCTTCAGTCATGAACGGACAAGTAAAGTTCACTCTGACCTTGGGTGTTTAAGTTAAAGGCAGTTTTTTATATCTTTGAATGTCTACAGGTAACAAAAAGGCTATATTCCTGTTCCTCATTTTAACAACAGTAAAGCAGGATTCCTACATAAGCGTGCCTCACTCTCCAATTTATGACTGTATGGATCTTTTAGTGCAGTGATTCAACCAGATGCCAACATACACACCCCTTCTCTAATACCGACGTGGAAGAAACAGACCCATTTTTGTTATAATGGCATACAGTCAATTAGCAGGACCTGGTTTTGTAGATCTCTCTTTAGCACCGAGCCTGTTATCCCAGTCCTGATGGATCTGATGCTAAAAAGTACACAGTGTTGTAGCTTAGAGTCACACTCTCATAATCACAACTCATCTACGTGACAGATGTGAAGCTTTTCCATTAGTGCCTCTCTCCACAGAGTACAATGTTCAATTTTTCTTCACATGGTAATCCATAAAGTGACAAATGCTCCACTTTAAAGAAAAAATATACTGGGTACCAAATGAGCTCACGCTGCCAGTTAGCTGAAGACAGTGTTTGCCTGTGTGAATTTTTGATGCGAGTGATTGATGTGAGGCAGCGTGGCTTCAGCTTGGCTTTGCTGATGTGTTTGAAGGCTCTCTTTGTCAGCGGATAGACAGTGCAGTAATATGAGTGGCATCGCACTGACTCATCAACCTGCTGATTACATGACTTCAGCCCCGAGTCTCACTGGCCCTGCCTCAAGACAATCCATCAAGTATTTATACAGAGCAGGTGAAGATCAAGATTCTCTCCACGCTGTCTTCCACAGTGACTCGGTCTCAACGTTGTTCTGAGGTGGCTTCATCTTTTCTCTTGTTTGCCCCTGCTGTGGTGGACAGCTGAACATTGCCCATATACCCATTAAGCCTCTGTGCTCCATAAAATTCGACGCTATAATTCACAGCATGCCTGAAATTGCAGTGCTGACAGTGCCTGTCCCAGTGAATCAGAACTCAGATGAACGAGAGGTCTGGAGATGTCACCAACATAATAAACAGGGCTTTGGCCTACAGCCCCTTTTCTTTTTGAAGCCTGATGCCCCAGGGCAGGGCCGAGGCTAGTCCCCGTCTAACACGCGCGACTCCTATTGATCCAGCAGGGATTGATGTTCTCCAGCGGCTGATTTAGCTCCCCCAGCTGGCCCCGTTGCCTTCCCTAAAAGCTTGGGCTGAGTAAAACATGCAGGTGTTGCTGCGTGTAGGTCTTCCTCCTTTCCTTCTCCTCTTCCTCCTCTCTTTTAGTCTTCTGTCTCTCCAGGCTTTTCCATTTTGTGTTTTGTGACTCTGAAGCAACAATGCTTTGTCTTTATACAGAAGTTTTACTTTATGAGACATGTTTACAGTGATGGAGAGTATTTGTTACTACTACTACTACTGAATATCACCTCCTTTTCACTTAGCTCTTTTCCTGTTTTTAACATTTACTCTCATTCTGCTCTACTTGTGGCTCACCCATTCTCTGCTCTCCTCCTCCAACTATTAAAACCTAAATGCTTTCAATATATTTTTTCCGCCTGAGGTATACCTCCAGAGTTAAACCATGTTGACAAAACCACATATGTGTTGTGTACTTGCGTCATTCTGTGGAATTTATTAGAGCTGCTTAAGTAGATCAGTTGGGAAATTAACTCATTCTTTCACATGCGTTCAGTGTATTTTGGAACCTCCCCTGCTTCTGTTGGTAATGTAAATGTGGTTGTGGATCCCAAGGAGCTAAATAAACCAAGAGGAGAGCACACACAAACTGTTTCTCCAGATGTAGCCACACAGTGTGGTAAGGAAGTGTTTTTGGTTCAGTCCCCAGGCCTCTTTGTTTGCCTACCTCGCTCTAAAGTGGCTCTGATTTGATTGTTCTGGTTTCACTTTACTTTAAAACAGAAGCGAAAGTGGAGATTTGCTGAGAAAGTGCGAGGTTCAGAGGACAATAAGAGAGAGAAAGGTGAAGCAGAGAGATGATTCCTCGAGCCCATCGCTCTTGTCATGAGCGCAGTGTTGCAGAGTAGAGGGGAAGGGGAGGGGCAATGTTAATGTGCACTGTATCATTCATAACAGTAATACTGGCATCACTTGCTGCTAAATAGCATCATTTGTCAGGGGAAAGGGCTTGGTGCCACAGTGTTACAGATAAGCATTAGAAGGATACCTACACTATATACACACACACACACATACACACAATATATGTATTACAATACTTATGAGGTGTTTGTGATTACAGCAGTGCTCTAACCAATACTCTGACCCTCAGCGCTTTGTGCCCTTATCTTTACTCAAGTTTTCAATCCACCATGAACTCTGAACCCAAATCCTAATTTCCCTTTAACAAAACTTAATCCGAGATTTAAATGTATTTCAAACCAAAAGGACCTCAAAATGTCCTTACAGGAAGCATATTTGCCCATCTTTCTATGAATAATTTCAGGACATTTGATCCTTGTATTCCCTGCAACAGGATAAAGCGGTTTTAGCGATTCAGTGGATAATCCTTGTATTATATGCAAATACAAAGTCGACAAGAGCACACACACACACAGGTGCAGATGTAAAAGCAAACAGTTAAGGTTTTAAAAAATCAGGTTTGAGATGATACCTAAACTGGATCTAAGTCTAAGCTATTCTAAACCAGACTTAGGCCCAGAATTTCACTCCCAGTGAAAAAAGTTATGTAGCACTTTAAGACCGATGGGAGCGATGGCGATCCCATTTGCATATCTATTGTTCAATGCAGTAGAATTGCAACCAAATAAAACAGAGTGATAATTCTTTTTGCATATAAAACCCGAGGAGTTCCACTTTCATATGACGCATCCAACGTTGAAAGCGCTGTTTTCCTTCCACTAATGTGTTTGCAGATATCCAGTATAAAGCGCACACAACAAAAACATTATAATCTAGAAGTTCCAACGTAGGAATACACTTCATTACATTGTGAGCATGAACTATCACATGGTTCCAGACGCTCTCCACACACTCCCTACACTCTCCCACACCCCCACCCACATATATATGGAACCGCAAAAACCCGTGCCTCTGTGTGTTATCGTAGTGAAGTGTAATGTTCGACTTTGAACTTTGATTGCACCATTTATGTATATAGTGTGTGTATATATATATATATATATATATATAGTTTACTTTGATGTACATGTTGTCTTTCTGCAAATTGGTAGTTATGTCTGATTGTATATGTATTTTGATTTTTTTTTTTAAAGGCACTACAGCATGTAAAAATGTAAAGATATTCTCTGGCTACTTGTTCTATGGTAGGTCATAATGGGGTTAAACTAAATGAAAATGAAAAAACTAAATGGTTTCTACCTTAGTTTATGTTAACACTGACATTTACCAAAACATGCAACTATATTGTCTTTCTTAATATTAATAATGTCAAATCTGTTCCATACCTGAAGCATTTCCAGCTTTGAGGGCAGAATAAACTATTCTGATCATGACACATCAATTTTACTATATAATATATATCTATATAATACCCCTTATCTTGGGCAAGCCTAAAAACCAATGAGTAAAATAAAATTGATTCAAATAACCCTGAGAAAATGTAGAGAAACTTGATATATATAGTCCTTTGCTAAATCTTTATATAATAATTCACAACTGCACGCTGATTAGGTCCAATACTATATCATGTCGTGCAGCACACGTGCCAGCTCACCATATTGCATACTTGCTCTTCATCGGAGCAGAGAATCCACCCCATATGCCTAATAGGTTGGTGTTAGTTCGCCTCTCTTCTCCAGAGCAGGAGTTAATCTTCCACTCGACTGTGGCTCTCATACATAGTCGTCGTCTCAAATGACCATTTGTTATCCTTCACTCAAGTGCATGTCTACCCACATGGAGCAGACAATTCCTTCACAGTCGAGCGGGCCGAAAGGAGGAGAAAAAAACCTGTTATTATTGATGACTATGAGGTAAAATGCTTAATTTGCACCGTCTTCAACCAAATTATAACTCATATTGAAAGCAGCTGAATTTGCATAAATCTCATTAGACTGCAATGAGAGGGGTTCATAAATCGTTATATTAATTAGTCATTTTTGCCACCCTTTCATCGGAAAATGGGGTGTATTAATAAAACGAGAGGGGTGTGTGATTGTGAAGCCTAATTGGTCGCTGTGTTAAGCAGTTTGGTGCACAAGTGTCAGGCTTGATTTAGTTTGGCTTCACTTCTTCTTTTGTCTTACCAAGTACCTGCAGGGACAGAGGGGAGGGGACGCAAGTGTATAAGTGGCTGTACATGCAATCATTGCATGTGTGTACGATCTGTTGATTCACTCAACTTCAATAACCTCTTATTACTAAAAGGTAGCTGAATGCCTATCCCAGCATGCATTGCTTCAGGTCAGTTTGTCAGGGCAGAAAATCATACCTAAACTATATCTGTCTTAATACAAGCGTTGCCATGGCTTTGAAAGTGTTTGTGTGAGTCATTTTTACCTTGACAATCGAGACCTTCCAAGTTCCTACACAGAAAACAGACGAACACTCTGAAATTACACAGAGAAAGTGCCAAAGCCAGAACTTAAACCCACATTCTTCTTGCTGTGAGACGTCTTATAGTGCTTTTGTAAAATATAGTTTTAGACTTTAGTGAGGAACGTCCTGTTACAGAGGTTTTGAGTTATGGTGAGAATCAGTAGAACAAGTGAGAGTAAAAGTATGAATGAGTTGATGCTGGTTGTTTGCATGTTAAAATGTTTTGAGCTCACCTCTTCAGCACTACACTTCAGCACCATGGACAGCGTTTAAACCCTACGACTGGCTGCTGTTGCTTTTTTTGGAATCAATCTCTAATGCAAAGCTGACTGAAATGATGTTTTGTTCCAAGTGACTCCTGGAGAGTCCTCCTAAATGTCCTCAGTTTAGTTTATCTAGGCTTGGATGTATGTAATAGTTGAAATAATAATAATATATAATTTACAAAGTGCAAAAAGCAAATTTACAAAAAGCAGGATACCCAGAAGGCAAAATAAAAATAATGAAGGTAAAGTTAAAACAAGAAGACAAAAATGCAAATTGCAAAATGTCAGTATTAATAAAAACAAATACAATAATAAAAGCAATAAAACCTTAATAAGCAATAAAAAAAAACTCATCACATAAAAGCAAGTCTATAAAGATGGTTTTTAAGAAGTGATTTAAAAGAAGGCAGTGATTGTGTGAGTCTCATTTCCTCAGGCAGGTTGTTCAAAAGCTGAGGGGCCTGATGGCAAAAGCTCAGCCACCTTTAGATGTAAGATTAACACTACAGATAATTCTGAATTAACCAGGAATCCAAAAACCAAAGAGAAGACGAGCTGCTGCATTCTGAACTAGTTTGAGACAAGAGAGCGACTTTTGGTTTATTATGGTTGTCAAGCCTGCAGAAGATAGGTGAATGACTTTTTCCAGATCAGAGTGTTGAGAACTTTTGATCTGCGGTTCAAAGATTAGCTCTGAATCAAATAGCACTGTCAAATTTCTGGCAACAGGCTTCACATTAACAGACAAGGGACTGATGCTGCTCTCAATGAGACTGTTAGGGTTTGGGGGACTGAACAATATGAGTTATATTCATGACTGTTCAGGGCCATTGTGTGTCTCTGATAACAGCATACCCCTCCTTTGCCCTGCTCAAGCAGTTTAATGAGCTTTGCCCCACCGGGTTACAGGTCTTCCTACTGTCCTCTGTACATTTAGCCACAGCCTTCCCCTTCTCGACTCATTGGTCCACACGGTGAATTAGCCAGTCTGATGGCACGCCACCTCTGGCTTTGATTAGCCAGCTTGTCTGAGCTCTGCAGTCTGTGATGAATGGAGCCTGTGGACCTCTGTAACTCCAATTAAAACCCATTTGCTCCGAGCCTTACACATGCTACTGCATTTATGTGTGTTCTGTGTGTTGGTGTGTTTTCATGCCCATTTATTCTTAGCTTTAAAAAGACCCTGGCAGTGCTACATTGTCATCCTTTAACCCTACTGGTTGTGGTTATGATTTGCTCTCTTTTGAAGTGTTTTTCCCGCATATTGTGTTCATGAAAAGCAAATCAACAAGAAAACAAAAGAGACTGACAAAATCATCATGCTTTGTTAACATTTTTCTCTTACTACAGGCCAGGCTGTGTGTATGTAATGGACACTAAATATATGTCATCTAACTAATAATGTAAAAAATAGTGTTTAATCCAATTCACTCTTTGGCTGAATAGGAATAATGGCAATGAACATATTGCATTTGTGTGAATATGCTGTAATTGTGTTAGCAATCTATTCCTCTAAACTGGTCACATATCAATCAAAACTCTTGTTGCACATCCTGGCCTCTGACCATGTGTCACCTCTGACCTTTGACCCTCTCGCTGGCAGGATCATCCGTGGCCCAGCTGAAGGCGAGTGATCCCGAGGGGGAACCTCTCATGTATGGGGTTTCAGGAGAAGAGGCCATGAGGTATTTTTCTGTGAACAAAGATACCGGTGTGGTCTGGCTTCGACAGCAGCTCGACCGTGAGGTACGAACACCAAACAAACACACACACTGACTAACTGCTGCCCACACGCTCACACATTACCAAAGCAAATGCACTAGATACAAGAAAAGACACTCAGGACAATTTTAAAAATGGAAAGATGGAGTGTAAATTATCAAATGATGAAAGAGCAGTGAAAAGTGCAATACTATGCGAGGATGGATGCAGCACAAAAGACTGAGAGGTCAGAGTGGCTTTTCTGTGTCCTCCTTCTCTGTTCTCTCTGGATTTTCTTGCTTCTTTGCATTACATGTCCATGCAAAGTTTGACTTGATGTGTGTCTCTGTCTCCACCAGACCAAGTCAGAGATGCAGGTCGAATTCTACGTGAGTGACATCCAAGAGGTAAGAGACAGATCTGCACTGTGATCTCCGTTGTGACACATCGCCTTACATGCTGACATCCTGCATGTAGCCTGACCACATGTCACATGCAGTACAGGCCTCGCAATCCGTCTCTTTTTCAGTCACTCACTTTCCTTCTCAGCCTTATTTCTCTCTTTCTCACATGACACCTGTCTTACTCAACGCAATTTAGTTGCTGAAACATACTGACGTCCAACCTACTCTCCCCCGCGGGTAATCTATCACACAGTCATCCTGTTTTCTTTTACTCTGAATCTCGGCTTAGTGTGCCTAATGCATATTTTCAGTGACTATAGTTCTCTGTCAAGAAATGTGTGGAGGTGGCTTTGGAACTGTTTTACCAAGGTGTTTCCTCCCTCAGGTGGTCAAAGACACAGTAAACGTCCAGATTGGAGACGTGAATGATAATGCACCAAACTTCCACGGGCAGCCCTACACAGTCAACATTCCAGAGGTAAGGATGACAGAGCTTATTAACTCACTGCTTCCAAGTTTTTGATTCACTTTTTTAAAATGGAAAACCAACATACACCTACAGAATATGTAAATAAAATGAAAATTCATCATATGTAGGACAGTTGCTGTTTAATTTGTTGTTATATAAACATCAAAACATTGATGCCAGCAGAAAAAACATTGTGAACATTTTCCTGAGAAATAGCTCCTGCAAACTGCTCCTGAATTTTAAGAAACAGTAAGACATCATGTATGAAATTCACCTCAATGTTATGACTGTTGTAACAGTCGTAACTGCATGTCGGCGCCATCAAATTTATGGTGATCATCAACTATTCATAGTGCATTTTGGTTGAAATAGCTTCGTTTTGCTGTACCTGTGATCTTCCCACGATTTGAGGAGTTGTCTTGTAGCTCATGTTTAGAGAGTGTGCATATAGCCTCCTTCATAGGGAAGAAAAACACTCTCTGCAGCGGGGACCTCAATCTCTATTCTCCTCGCAGGTTCTCTCGCTCCTCTGTCCTCTCTCTGAATCTGCTACCTCCCTCCTCAGCTTTCACTTCTTTCCATCTTTGTGTCTCCTCTATGCCCTCTCCCTCATCTAATCCTTGATATGAAGTAATTGCTAGAGTGGAGTGGAGGACTTCAAACAGGGGATGAAATCCACATACACACACACACATCCACATGTCTTGTTGTGTTTATATTGAGCACATACTCCTTTCTGAGTCTTCACCAAATCTTCAAAGCCACTGGCTTTTTCTCTCTCCAATCCATAAAGTCAGGCAAATAAATGGGAGAAATAAGGACTGTTTAGAAGAGGCTGTTTAGATCACCCACCAGGGAAGATTCTCTCAGGCCATTGCAACAATCGGTTGTGTGGGACTCACTGAGAGTCCACATGCAGACTTTCCAAGCTTTGCAGACAATAGGCTTCAGTTTAGCCTGGAGAAAGCCATTAAACACGGCTGTGTTTGACCCTCGTCGCTCACATTCTGTTAGTTCCCTTGCATCACTCACTGAATTACTGCTTGTGTCAATCCTAACTCCCCAGTGATTATAGAATTTCAGCTTTTTTATTTGAAGCTACAGGATGTGTTGTGTGAAAACAAACTCAGTTGTTGCTCATAGGTGGATCACTTATTTATATATGTTAATAATCTATACATAATCAGTTACTTATATGTTTACTCATTTTCAGAGAAACAAAATGCCTAGATGTTTTCTGATTAAAGCTAACCATTGCATCCACCTTAGTACACGTGTGTGTCTTACAGAAGTAGGGTCAAAAATAGAGAATTCAGGCTCTTATGAGTAATGAAATTCCAGTCTGAAGAAGCTCTTTTGTCAGTGTATGGGATGCAGACTTAGAGTTTCTGATGTAGTCAAGAAGAATTCCACTGGTTAAACTTGTTTACCATTTTTTTGCCATGTCACTATTGCTGTAGTGTATATGGTTGTGTGGGTGGTTGTGTGTGAGTGTGTGTGCGTGCGTGTGTGTGTGTGTTTACGCAGGCATGATTGTGGGTACGTGGTCTATGTATGTATTTGGGGGAGGGGGCGGGTTTTCGATATGTGTTGTTTTTATGTTGCATGTTTTTATTCTGGGAAGCACTTTGGGTTACTTTTTATTGTATGAAAAGTGCTATATAAATAAAATTTGATTTGATGATTTGATTTGATTTGATTTGTAATGAGACAATGGAATTTTGGAGTGCTGTATTCATTGTCATACCTATAAATAAGCCTCTGTTCTTCTCACTAATCTATTTGACACAGATGCTGGACAAATTCTGCCTTTCTTCTTATTGTAATTACCAAGCAGCCTGTCCTGTTTAGTGCTTTATTTTTTGAGGTCATCAGAGTTCTAGCAGTTTTTCCACAGCATCTTTGGGGTCTTGTCCGGGATCACAAACCTGCCATTCCTACCTGGTTAGAGAAATGTTTTATAAGGAACATGAGGTTGTTCTCTTCTGTGAAAATGGATTTGATCTCTTTAGATTCTCAGTTTTAATTGGGGGCTACACTGCTGTTTTTTGGTTGCTGTTGGTATTTTAGTTGGTTATTTGCAGGTTGTTGGTTTTAATGTTAAGAGAAAGGTTTGTAAAAACAAACTCAGTTGTAATCTCATAGGTTATCATTTATGTATATGTTAATGTTTGATGATCCATAATCAGTTACTTACAGTCAATCCTAAAATTATTCATACCCCTGGTAAATTTGCCATACCACTTTTTGTTCAAATGTAAATAAAAGCTGAGAAATATTTTTTCCACAACGATGCCTCTTGTACATCGTCTTATTATCTTCTGGGAGACGCCTGTGTCATTTCCAATCAAGAAAAAACTTGCTGGTTGAATAAAAGTAAAATTAAGTCAAAATTCACCAGGGGTATGAATAATTTCAGGTTCTGAAAAAGTTCTGAAAAAGTTTTAAAGAGATTTTTCCAGTCAAAAATCTGTTGATGCTGCTCATAATGTGGA
>OMNN01103369.1:86654-99753 GCA_900302755.1 Chromis chromis
GTGCCCACCCCCTTCCTGCCTTTGGCGCTCTCTTTTCCTCTAACATTCTTGGCAGAATTGTGGATTCTGACAAGGTTTTGCTAACATGGAGGACATGCATCTTGTCAATCCCTCCATATTTTGCAGCCGCCTGTGTTTATGTTTATGTATATAGGGAAGACAGAGAGAGAAAGACGGACTGCTAGCACTCATGGCTCTTTTTGCGGCGTGTCTGATAGCTTGGTTATGGGAACAATGCTCTGCTGAAAGAGGCACGAAATTAATGTGTGAAAAATATTTGTTCAGCTACAAGTCATGCCTTCAACCTCACCAGGGCTCCATTTGGCATTATGCAAATTCCCCAAACGATTCTTTCCCTCCGTCTTCTTCTGTGTCTCAATATGCTCCTCCCTCCCCATTGGTATGTTTTTTTTCCCCCTCACTGTTTCTCCGACCGTGGCTAGATTTTCCTTAATAGAGCTTTATAGCCTTTCCAATTTGCTCAAATCTGTTTTGGCTGTCACTTCCACTATTGAGATGGTAAGGAGCGAGCCTGTAAAGAAATGTGATGCATTATAGAGAGGTATGGAGGAAAATAAATACTGTTGCTACTCACACTTCCCCCTCTTTCTTGTTGGTATTTCTCTATATGCAAAAAAAAAAGTAATGGGGTTAATTGTTGTTTAACCATATATAGTGCATATGCCATAGGTGTGAAGGACTTGGCTTCATTTAGTAGTTAAAAACAGTTCTTACTGCTAAAATATGATTGTTTTTCTGCCACTATTTCCACTGTTGTTATATACTTAAGATTCCACATTTTACAGAGCTGTTTTGTAGCAGGCATACATGCCAGCCTTAACAAACAACTCTCAAACCAATTAATGTGAGAAACAGATGTTTAAGCTCCAACTTACAGCTCATCTTTGTCAAATATCCACTTCATTTTCAGGTTGTCATTCTAGCCAGTCACATGTGTCTCGCATCATCATGTTTGGCACATCCTCTTTTAGAACAAACCAGCTTTCTTGGCCTTGGAGCTCAGGGGACTTAAGATACATATTTTTCTCTCTCTAATGTTCTAATTGTAATGTTTCTCAGAAAGATGCCACATTTCCTTTATTTTTTCATCACATTCATGCCCCCTAGAAGTTTAACTCTTTGTATTTTAGACACTTGATTTGTTCTATAGAGGCTAAAAACTAAACTCTGCACAAGAAACATACTGTATATCATAGTTTAACATGCTGTAAAGAGAGAGAGAGCACAACTATGCTCTTCAGGGGATGCACCACTATCAAATTTTATATTTTAGTCCCACTGCTAGTAAGGCTGAAAAAGCAATTAATCATACAGTATATCGTAAAATCACTATGTGCCCCAACGCCTCAGTGGTTTTAGCAGGGCTCTCTAAGTCTTTGAATACACACTTCACATGTTACTCTTCCTATGGCACTGTTCAGGTTTTATATGATCATTTAGTCTTGGCAAGTTTTAGAATCAACTTCATTCTAATGCTTACAGTAAAAAACTCCGCTCATTTCTTAAACTGTGAAACAGAAAATGGGAAATTAGTAGTTCAAACACCTGAGGTCTGCCAGTGAGGACAGAATGGTGGATACAGATACAGTATAACTGAGAACCCAACAAACAGATCTTAAATTATTTAATGCATTGCCTTGGTTTTAGGGAACAAGACAATGTAGACCTCTCTTATTTCATACAATTGGTAAAGCCCTTTTCAGACATGGGATAACCCTGTGTAACATTGATGCTTAATCAGTCTGTGAAAGTGATGGCATTCTGTCATTTTAATGTTAATATTCTTTAGGGCTTTATACAGACATACCGATGTAAGTGATGGAGAGAGCCAAGGTATGTGCACAATATTAGTCACTCACATGAGATTGGACAGTGCATGTATAATGTATAGCTAAACTACCAGAAAGCTCATCAAACTGCCCAAATAACTAACAGTAAAATAAAGACATCCTGACAGCTGTGATGGAGCTCAGGATAGCCGCTATGTAGCAACCCACCTGTCTTAAGTAAAGAAAAGTACACAGTTGACATGCTGTTGGATCCTGATTGATCCTGTCTCCATGTTGGGGAGAATTTCTGTTTATAAGTAAATAATGAAGTTGCTGCTGTTGTGCCATGCATATACTCATATGGATCCCGCTGGTGTTTGACATTGCAGGTATTAATAAACTTAGAGGAAAGACCCCTACAAACAACTGGAAGCAATAAAGTTAATTTTAACTTTTTAACTTTTTGTCAAAACCCAGATTACATTTAATATTTGTTGAGTCTCATTAATGTGACCTGTTACAGTCTCCAGTGCAGCAAAGTTTGATTTGTATTGACATATTAGTTTGTGATAGATGTGAAATTGTAGGGCAAAGTGAATGAGAGAGGCATTTGTGATTTTGTCTTTGGCATTCTCTGTGATGTTTTTGGACCAATTGCTGAAATGTGGAAAAAGCCTTTCCCTAATCGCTTCACATAAGTTGAAGTGCATCATCTGTGCACGCCTATAAGATGCCATTCAGACTTGTGCCATGGTAAAAGTGATACTAAAGTGTTGCTAGGGACGACCCCGTAAGACTGCTGTTGTGACTTTTATGCAAAAGTCAGCAGGGTGCTCATTCAGACTTGAAGCCTGTATGTTCAGAAGCCATCAGATTGGAGAGGAGTGCACGTCTGAAAAGGGCTTATTTCTGTGTTTAACTGCAGATGTTTGGTAGGTGTTCTTTCACTTTGTTTAATTTATAAATCTATAGACTAAAAGACAGCTGAGATCTGGTGAGATGAACATCTTTGGTGTGTTGTATTCTTTCATTTTTATCAGACATCAGTCACATAGAAACAGTTCTTTTTCTCAAGTAAGCAAGGTTTGTTTTCCCTGTAGTCACTAACAGTGATACCAGCAACCCTCACCAAGGTTGCTCTTCATAGTGAAAACTCTTTTGTTCTCAACCCCTTCCTCTCCACCTCCTTCTTGGCTCCCCCTTCTGTGGTGTCCCCAACATAAGTGCTTTAATGTATAATTGAGTTGGGCGCTTGACCGCTCCTTTCCCCCTTTCTTCCACTCTTCTCTCTATGCCCTGCCCGGACCCAGCTTCTAGAAAAGGTAGGTTAAAAAAGGAGACAGGAAAAAAACAAATAGCACAAGTAAGGAAGGAAATTGAGACAGTGCCTAAAAGAGAGACTTGGCAGGACAAAGGCCATTTGATTGTAATAAAATTCCTTTATAAGAAATGCGTGAGGCAAGTTTTGCTAATACAAAATTTCAAAAGTCCCTGCAAATGAATTAATAAAATGCTATTATGAAATGTTGGATGAGCAGAGTGGATTGAGACTGTCAAAGACACAGACAATCCTCGACACTCCTCTTGTCGAGCGCTCCATACTCATGTCATGTCTCATCAACAAGATGTAATTTAATTTGACAACATCACATTCTACTAATTGAGATAAAGAGAGGAGATGAAAAGGGAGGGAAGTGATGGAAATAACTGGTTGAAGTATTTGCTTTGTTGTAGGGAGTACCATTTACCATTTAATGATCCCTTTTATACAGGAGATGATTATACACGTTGCCATTCTGCATTAGTGTAATTAGTGCTGCCTATGCTTTTTAGTGATCCATCATTGTACAATGTAAACACTGTCTATATCTTGTAAGTCACAGTAACATTTTGCTGTAATAAGAGTGGTGTTTTGTCTCATTCATGTCCATCTTCTTCCGACATGCAGTACTTTTATTTGTTCAGTTTTCTCTCTGTCCCACTCTTCTCTGCTGCAGAGCTACATGAAGTGATTGCAAACGGCCCCCAGTAGTGCAGTCGTGTCTCTGTACTGGCTCTCGGTCTGTAGAGATCTGTTTGTCTGCCTGGATGTGACTTTTACATTTAGTTGATCTCATTCACTTGTATTCCGTACTATTCTGTTTGGGGTGATCAACAGGGTGGGGCATGTGCAAGTCCAGTGCTGGGTTTACTTTGTGGCATACTGTTGATGTGTCATAACATACAAGGTCTGCATTAAAAAAGATATACCGTAGTCCCATTGATAGTTATGTAATACAACTTTGACTTAGCAAATCCTCCCAGCAGCTGTACAACATACTCTAGGACTGCATTGCCGTAGGATCCAACACAAATCTCGCAGGAGTGGGCGGTTTTAACTTTGCTGCGGGCAGGAGCGAGCTGCCACGAAATAAACTAATGAATTGAAGTCAACAAATTAAGCTGAAGTGAAGATTAAAGCGGATTTTTACAATACAAAGCAAAGTGGGTCTAGTATGTGAACAAATTTCTCAGTGCAAAAGAGTTAGACTTATTTGCCCCAAATGTGCACAAATGGGTTCAAATCTGGCACCTCTGGGTGGAAGCGGCACACCTGCTCC
The DNA here is from genome assembly GCA_900302755.1 of Chromis chromis. NCBI lineage: Eukaryota > Metazoa > Chordata > Actinopteri > Pomacentridae > Chromis > Chromis chromis. The sequence goes on from OMNN01103369.1 coordinate 91,045, forward strand.
ATTCTCTTCAGTCAAAGTAAGCTCTTCTTCTTGCACAGATTAAACAGGATGCACTTGAGAAGTACATAAAGTATGTTGTTTACTTAATGCCCTTGGGTAAGCTGCAATTCTTACACATGCAATTGTAGTTTCACTACATACAAAACAGATTGTGTCTCTTTATTAATACTACACAGTAAAGTAACATGTTTTCCCCATGGACTCTATATATAGGATGGACATAGTGACCATGACATCACCCACTGGTTTGTGAAGGGCCATTGTACGGACTCTAGTTTAGAATGTGGCTGTTACCATGCTTGTCTTAGGTGGATGTAATGAGTAAGTGGTAAATCTGATTGGAGAACCCATGGACACTACGCTTGGTGATGGTAGCCTGTAAAACATAAGGTAGCCCTCCTTTAAACATACCTGCTTTATGGTCTATTTCCTCTAAATTGAACCATATTTTACTAAATGAACATGATTCTGCTTTCAGAAAGTTGTGAAACTAGCATTTGAGTCCATAAACATTTTAGAAAAAGTGGTATGGTCATTTTCTCATTGACTTCTATGTAGTCGGACTTCTTTTTGCAACCAGAGGAGTCGCCCCTTGCTGGCTGTAAAAAAGAATTCAGGTTTAAGGCACTTCTGCATTGGCTACACTTTTATAGACCAGGAGACTATGTCTGTCCTCTATGAGGGCAAAGTTCTTGGCCTCACCCACAAACAAGGGGCGTAACTCCCATTTTGGGACACAGCTGTATACTATGAAGCCTTATATCGCTGTCACAAAAACTCAAATGTTTGAAGCAATCAAGGAAAAAAGAAGAGGAAAGCTTGGAACTGGCATGCTGTTGCTCCAGGACAATACTCCCATCCACACAGCACAGGTGGCAGTCAATCAAAGTTGAGTGAGTAAGGTTCATGGGGCAACAGTTCAAAGCCACATTTGGCTGCTTCTGCCACCTGTACTGTGTGGACGGGGGATTATAAAAGCAGTCCTGTGCATGGCTCTATGACATACCATGACTCAATTCACATACACCATGTACAGATGGAATTATAACATACACTATATTGCGAAAAGTATTGGGACACCCCTCCAAATAACTGAATTCAGGTGTTCCAATCACTTCCATGGCCACGGGTGTATAACCCAGGCATGCAGACTGCTTCCACAAACATTTGTGAAAGAATGGATCGCTCTCAGGAGCTCAGTGAATTCAAGCGTGGTACCGTGATAGGGTGCCACCTGTGCAATAAGTCCGGTCATGAAATTTCCTCGAAACTAAATATTCCACAGTCAACTGTTAGTGGTATTATAACAAAGTGGAAGCAATTGGGAACAACAGCAACTCAGCCACGAAGTGGTAGGCCATACTTGCCTGACTGCATTGTGCCAAGTGTAAAGTTTGGTGGAAGACAGATTATGGTGTGGGGTTGTTTTTCAGGGGTTGGGTTTGGCCCCTTAGTTCCAGTGAAAGGAACTCTTAATGCTTCAGCATACCAAGACATTTTGGACAATTTCATGCTCCCACCTTTGTGGGAACATTTTGGGGATGGTCCCTTCTTGTTCCAACATGACAGCTCACCAGTGCACAAAGCAAGGTCAATAAAGACATGGATGAGCCAGTTTGGTGTGGAGGAACTTGACTGGCCTGCACAGAGTCCTGACCTCAACCCGATAGAACACCTTTGAGATGAATTAGAGCGGAGACTGAGAGCCAGGCCTTCTCATCCAACATCAGTGCCTGATCTCACAAATGCGTTTGTGGAAGAATGGTCAAAACTTCCCATAAACACACTCCTATACCTTGTGGAAAGCCTTCCGAAGAGTTGAGGCTGTTATAGCTTCAAAGGGTGGGCCAACTCCATATGAAACCCTACGGATTAAGAAAGGGATGTCATTAAAGTTCATGTGCGTGTAAAGGCAGACATCCCAATACTTTTGGCAATATAGTGTATCATAGTTGTCTCATCAATTGCCAGATGCTTTAGATATAATGACAAGGCCGCAGCAAATGAAGCCTTGTATTCTAGTCCTTTTTAATACAGTGCAGAGGAAGTAGATGTGACCAAAAAAATGTCACAGTAGTAAATTTTCTGTTTACGTGACAGCAACATTTCCTGTGCCAAAGGATCATAGTATATCAGCTCAGGTAATATTGACTCTCTGACCAGAACAGGTGGCTAGTAAAGACATGCTGTATAGCTGTAATGCAATACTTCCAGAAGGAGTAGATTCAAATTGGCAGATGTGATGACACTGAAATTAAACATTTTTATCTACCAGGCTAGGCTGATCGGTTTCCATCATCTCTCCCCTTATTCCTTCCTCTTTCTTTTTCTCTCTCACACACTTATAGTTATTGAAAAAAAAAAAACTCATACTCATGTATTTCAGTGTTCCATTTTATTTTGCCCATCAAACACCTTAGTCTTATTAAAGCCCCTTAGCTGATAAGCAGAGACATTTTAATATAGGAGTGAGGAGTTTAACTACACACACTTTCCTATGGGGAGTAACCACCGGCATTTTTCAAGTCCTGGAATAATGCATGGGAAATTAAAGGGTACCTGGAGTCATGGGGCAGGAAAGAGGCAGCCTTGTTATGAGTAGTCAGATGTGTCTGCAATTGCTTGAAACCTGTGAATTATGCATTGGAAACGAAGCATGTATATTTCTACTTGTGTCTGTGTGAGAGTGTGAGTGGGTGTGTGCAGTAAGACACCTGAGACTTCATGGAAGTAGAGCCCCATCTGCCCTTGCGATACCCCATGCCCGAGGCTACAGATAGAAAGAGTTGTTGATATAGAGTGCAGTGTACCTATAGGACTGGACTGCGGAATGGAGAGATTCAGGGGTACAGAGTTCACAGTGCAGTGAAAACACACAAAAGGCTTGAAAACAAGTGCACACGGGGATACAAGGAGATAGGAGAGAAAGGCAACAGGGAAAAGAGAGCAGGTATCAGTTGAACAGCACAGAGTGCATTGAGTCCCATGTGATTTTGCTAAGATAAGATGGCACCAATAGCGACTTTGGCATCACAGTTTGTTTGCAAATGTAAAGTGTAAAATGCAGCTTCTCTGGGCGATCAGCCTCAAACACTTGGCTCTGGTAAATGAGGAGGTGCCATAGTTCGCACAATAAGTCAAATCATGTTTATTTAAATATTCCTTCAAAACCCAAGTGTTTCCACTGTTAAATAGAAGTGGCTGGCAGACCATACAGGCAGAAGAAAACTAAGATGTAAGACAACTAATATTCTGGATAAAAGCAAGAAATACAGACATATGATCAGAAAGATAAGGTTTAATATAAACTGTGGAAGTGTAGTGGATTCCTTTGAAGTAATGCCCTTGGGATTCCAGAGACATCACTCTACCAGAAATGTGAGGAAAAGACATACAAAGGCCTATCCATCCATTCACTGAACAGCTTATCGTGTTATCCTGAGTTTTGAGGGGAAGATGGAGTCTATCCTAGGAGACATTCAGTGACTCATAGGATTCTTTCTGGACAGGTTACTAGTCTATCAGCATCAACACATACTGACAAACACATACACGGTCAGTCAGACCTGAGAGATGCCAATTAGTCCAACGTGTGAGTCTCTGCACTTGTTTTGGACATTATCAGCCCATTCTACAGCCATTATTATCATATATCATTCTCATACATATGGGCCAGTAGGGATTTTCTCAGTGTTCTAGTAGGCCATTATTATCCCATCTAATGGTGGAGGAGCCGTAATTTTGCTCTTACAAAGAAGAGCAATAGTCCTTATTTAGAGGTCAAAGGGGTTCGTGGTGGGCTATATTAGCTGACTAGTCAACAAATAATACTATAGGACTCAAGTGTCCTTGCTGACAGAGTTTAATATTTACTTAAATTTTTCACTTGGTGTTTACTTGCATTTTCTGTTGGTACAGGTTAAGTTTAGAAAAAGATCATGGTGGGGCGCCCCGATAGCATCGCGGTTATGTCGCGTGACCCATGTACCGAGGCGTAGCGGCTGTGCTGGGTTCGAGTCTGACCTCGGCCATTTACCGCATGTCCTTCCTCACTCTCTCCCGTTTCTGACTCTATCCACTGTCCTGTCCTCTCTAATAAAAGGCATGAAAAAGCCAAAAAACAAATCTTAAAAAAAAGAAAAGAAAGAGATCATGGTTTAGATTCAAACACACCATGTGACTACGTTTATCACATAATGGTATAAATATAAATAATATAAATAAAGGTAACTGATCCTAGAAAAACTGAAGCTTCTGTGTTCACAAGACAAATACATCAACCAATACTGATTTGTTAGGACAAATTAACCCTCTTAACACAGCTTAATCACCACAACACAGTGCAAGACTTTCACTTTGATTATCAGGCAAGAAAGAAACCAGAGCAACTGGAGGAAATTCATGGAGACAGTAGGATGACATGCAGAGTGACTCAAGACCTTTTTGCAGTGAAACTACAGTGTGAGCCTTTAGACATTTTGTCATCTCGTACAAAATCCTAAACCACTAAAATGTAAATGCTTTAGAAGGGAATTGTAGATCCATAAACTGAAGGCTGTTTAAAAGATACAGAAATGAACAGTCTGGAAAGCCTGCCTGCAGTGTTTTAGACATTGCAGATTACAGTACTTGAGATAGTATGAGAATAGAGTATAAATGACTGTTCATTTAAACGAGCACAAAAGCTTTCATATCAAAAATATTACATTAGAGAAAAATCCTGTTTGCCATGACTGAAATTACTACCCTAAACCATTTTGAATAGCATTTCAAGTGAAATGTCAACATCTCACAGGTTAATAAAAAGATAATCAAACCTTCATTCAAGACTTGGCGTCAAACAAGACTGCTGTTTTGCGAGCCAGTTTTAAGTTTTGGGATACACAGATTCTCTGCTTTGTATGTCTATATCTAAATCTCTTCCTCCTATACTTCACTTCATCTCTCCTCTCCATGTTGGTTCTGGTTAATTGCCCAAACAGTGTTCCCATCGCTCTCAGTGAATTCAAATCAGATCAGTTAGCACTGGTGAGTGACTGCGAACATAATCCAGCTGCCCTAAAAAGCTTCTACACCACTATGTAAAATTACCACTCAGTACTGGATTTTGTAATGTTGTTACAGCTGTGTACCTTTACAGGTGAGTACCCTCACTGTGAGTAGTTAAAGAACAAGAATATGGAGCAACAAGAGCGCACAGTGCTCAGCTAATTGAACAATGAATCTACATGATACTAAAGAAGCTGTACAGGTCGATGTACTGCTCTTGGTCACATACCTCTCATGCTCACATAGATATACAAATACAAGCTGCCTCTATACACAGAAATGCTCTCTTCAACTAGTCCCTGATTCCCCTATGTCTTTAAAAGAAAGTGTGGACTGTGAAAAATATGACAAAATAAATAAATAAAGCTGGAGTGTCTTGCCACCCCTAGGCAACAGCCGTTTATATGATAATCAGCTCCACTCTAATTTGCATTTAATTCTATTTTAAAAAATGACTTCTTAAAAAAGAGAAGTGGGGAAGAACAGCAAAAAATATGTATGAGTATAAGATTCTGTAGGAGAAAAAGCAAACAGCCTTTGTTATCCTTTACATTTAACTGCCATTCATTCTGGAGTTAATTATCATTGATTTATGTCAATGTGACTATTCAGTGTATCTTAACTGCATGTCCATATGTATTGCACTTATATCCCAGTTTTCTTCCTTAGCAGTTTTAATCATATTATGTTCTGGATATGGGGAAATTCATTCTGCCAATTACGTTCTGGCTTTGTCTGTACTCCAGTGTTGGGAAGTCATAAATAAATAACAGTCTTTTTAAAAACACTTAAAAGTGCAATATGCAAGACTTGGAACATACTTAATTAATATAGCAATAAGTAGTAGTAGTAGTGGAGTAATAGCGTCCTATGTGTGTGTTGTAATACGAGCTTCTTTGTTCTGTTTTGGCAATCAGTCTAACTGCGCTTGCATGTTAGTGCATGTGACTCCCTTCCTGTGAAACTGTTGGCCCTCCCCATGTTTAGAAACAGACCAAGCATGACCTCCCACACTACATTGTAAATTGACAGTGCAGTTCTGCGTTGACCAGGTGCCCTAAAAATTCAAACAAAGTTCTTGATTATGATATACTGTACAGTATACCTAAATTGAGGCTGTTTTGTGGCTTTCCTCTGTTACTCCTTCTCCACTCATGTCTGCTCCTCTCCAGCCTTCGTGTCTTTTTCCACACACAGGTCTGCTCCGACAGATTGTGGAAACAGACACGCATGGAGTGGAGCAAACACTAACAGCGAGAAGGAGAGACAGGGGAAGTGCAGTTAAGGTTACCTAATGTTCGTGCTAATGTCGATGGAATATTTTCGATGGCTGTTGTTACAGGTGGCACACAGAACCTTTAGCATAAGACATAGGGAATGCATTAAATACAAGGGCTTCCTAAACTAAGAGGTTACTGAAGAATTATGAAATTTAAGATCTGCTTTGGACCTAACAAATACCAGCAATACACTATGTATTGGAGTTTAAGCATTTGTTCTAGCATTTTATCTAATCTGAATCAAGTATTAAATATGTTATTGCTTCTGAATCCTTACTTTAAGATTCAACTTTAAAGAGTTGCTGAAGTTATAGATCACTAGAGCTCCAATACTTCTGCTGAAATCTGTAGGTTGACATAGGTAGAGATAAGACAGAACTTGATCCAACCAGAAAGAATTTTTTTGCACCAGGAGATCAAATGTTGATTAAATATTTACACACCGAAAGCACCCTATCACCGTTGTTACACCTTAATTTTCAAAGATACTTGCTCCAAATACTGATGGTCCTTACTTGGAAGTAAAAATTGATCCACTTACTTTGCTGATGTGAATGAAATGTTATCTGGGTGATTCTGACTTCTGAAAATGACATGAAGTGATAAGCTCATGGTTTTACTAGAGAAGACTCCGCACTTAGTTGGAGTTTATTACGCTTATTTTACCTCATGAACACTCTTTGGTTGAGTATGGAGTATTTGTTTAAATGAAACAAATGTTCATTTACACATTTAGGATTCTCAATTGATATGGACAACTTTCTATAACAAGTAGAAAGAAGGTGCAGAACTTACCGTTGTGGCCTGTCCTTGTACCCTTCCCCTGGGATCAACCCATCTGTCTCTCTCTGGCTCTGTGGATCCCTGCGGCATGCTGGGCCTGATTACCTTTACATTTAAACAAACAGCTCCAGCTCTTTGGAGGCAGTCAGCCATGAGCTCTGACAGGGAGGATGGGGTTAGGCTGATCAGGAGATAAAGATGTTATTTATTTTCCTTACTGATAAAAGGCCCTCTCCACATACAAACACACACACATCCTTATATTTATCCTCATGAGGACCCTCCGTTGGTTGTATTAATTCCCAGTGTCATAACCTCTTACTTTACCCACCTTAAATATTATCCTAACCAAAATTCTGATTGTGACCTCTGTAATTCTAAATGTATTAACCCATACTCCAAGCTTTTTGATTAATAAGTAATTCAAGATGTATAAAATGGCCATTTTTAGCCAAGATTCCTTATTCTAAGGCTCTAAAATTGAAAGTACAGGAACACATCACATAATGAAAACATTACATTCACTCACACACATATTTAGATGCTGTCTTTGCCTTTCAAAAAATGCCTCATCTCACTGTCTCTTGGTGTGGAATCATTTTGTTCAGCTGAGTGCTTTTCCAGAAAATCGCTCAACCACACCATAGAGGAACGCAGTGCGAGAGCAAGATGGAATGAAAGGAGGTTATAATGTGAGGCATTTTTTTGCAATCAGTTTCCGTACAGTACACAAAGACTTGCTCCATATTACTGTATGTGTTGTACTATGTCTTCTTGACCAGACACAGAAATTCATTGGGTACATGAGGTCAAATGAATTTCTAAGAGAAGGCTAACTGCTGATAGAAAACGAAGTGGGAATTGAGTGCCAACTATGAGAGAGATAAGTATTTGAACCATATTGCCAATCTATAATAGTAGCCCCATGGACAAATGGACTCAATTCAAGTCTTCATTGAATTCATTTAATCTCAGTGAGGCTTATTATTTTATGTAATTACCAATACTGAAACACTCTTAAATTGTGAACCGTAATGAATGTTGTACACAGCACTTCTTGTGTTGATATCCCTCAACAGCTTTTTGTGGCTGATGCTCTTACTGCTGAGCCAGTGAACTTGCTTTTACCAGAACTGTCTGGGACACTGATAAGTAAATGCAGTAATTATCCATTAACTCTGGGTGAAAAAACATACAGAAAGAGAATCCTTATCAGTTAGTAAAAACAAGAAATATCAGGTGGAGATATTTTACTCACCAGGTGTTTGCAATACGTTGACCTGCAATAATGAAAAAGCCACTATGTAGCAGAAATGAAGGAAGTCATCCATAAACTGAACTCTCTGGTTTTGTTATTTCTGTAGCTGTTAGAGCAATGTAGATTTTCTAATAAACAGTCAACAACTATTGAAAACAGTTGTCCATCATGTGTTGGCGATAAATGTTAACGTGTTCAGTAAATGGTATAATCACTTTGACATCCATTTTGGGCATTTTGCTGGTGATAAATTCAGAAATGCTGGACTTGATGAGTTGACAATGAATGTTCATAACCATTATTTTTAGATTCTGAGACTAGACCTTTCACATTTGTGGA
>OMNN01103371.1:0-35000 GCA_900302755.1 Chromis chromis
GGCTTGACCAGAAAGCACTTCACAAACACAAACGCGATCAAGGAAAGTATCGACATCGAAGCAATATGAAATTAAAATCAATTCATCAAATGTTTGTTACATCTGCCGGCAGATTGATGTTGCGTCCTCAGCTATTTTTAAGGAGATTTGGCTGCTCTTATCTGCCATCTCCACCTTCTTACACACAGCATCTTCAGATCAGGGATTAAGCTTCTGATTATACATATCACTTAGAGGATTAACCCCTTTGCACACCCTTATCTCCCCAAGTTAGGAATCTGACCGCTGATGGATGCAAAAACTCGATGAGGAGGCGTTTCAAGAGAGCGATTTTTTGAGGCAAATTCTAGTAGGCAGCTGCGAAGAGAAAACTTTTTCTCCCGCTTCTTCCAAATCTTGGAATTTAACCTTTAATTTTGTATGTTCCTGAGCCAATTAAGCTGTGAGATCTGTTTGAAGTGGTAGATTGAAAAGGAGAACTCGCCGGTTTCGGGCCCAAACAGTGAAGGGAGACCACAGGGGTCCAGGTTCCCAGAGCCTGCATGTGTAATCCACTCTAACATGCATGCAAATCTCATCTGTGCCCGCACACAATGGCCTGTCTGTGTGGAGGAGGGAGGAAGGGAAGGGGAAGCTGAAGGAGAGAGAGAGAGAGAGGAAAAGCTGTAAGTGTGTGTCCTCTGTGCCAGAGCATATGCCATGATAGGTCTGTGGAGACCTACACAGACAAACTAAGGTTCACAGACTAGTAAGAGTCTTTGATCAGGGTTGATATTTAAACATCTGCATAATTAATCCAATATCTGTGGAGCTCTCTGAGGGGGGAGAAAACGCAGCATCGCCCGTGGAAAAGAGAACATTGTAAATTCCTGGCACTGCTCTGTTCTTCTTCTTCTCTGCGGTGTAAAAACAAAAGTTGGCAACCCGGATCTCTGGGGAAATTAAGAATCTTTGTCTTATCCAGCCAATTAAATGAAATACACTTTTCTGTACATGGCTGGAGCTGGCCTCTGGAATCTATTTATGGCCGTGTTGTGGTTACCACGTCTACTATGCCACTCGCCACACTGAGCTTCCCTTCACCCTGCAGATGAGGCTGGAAATCAGGGTTGTGGGGTGAGAGGCTTTTTTTTCTTTCCCAGAGACACAGAGAACTTACTTTCCATCTGTCTCAATCATATAGATTTATAGGATTAGACCGAATGCTGTTTTAGTCCTCAGCAGAGGCTCAACTCTTTCATGTGAAACATTGGATTAGATAGTAAGGGAGGCTTTTGTGTGTGTCGTCTCCAAACCTCCAATGGCTCCTTTCTCCGGCATCTTATTGTTGTGCAGTGAAGCTGTTTGCGTATGCACGGCGCGCCTTGAACTTTATTACATTTCGATAACTTTATACATGCGTGCGCGTCTTTATTCCCCCTAGCCAGCAACCTCTGCTCCGCTGGGACCCCGGTGAGGAGACCATAGCTCAGCGGGGGGCCTTCACTCCAATTTGCCATCGTTTGTCACCATTTGTTCGTCTTGACAAACAAAATGTTGGCCCTCGGTCGCCTGGGATCAGCTGCTCTGCTCTTCTCATGGCTCTATTTTAGCGGGATCCCTTTGTATTCTGGCCGAATGATTCCGCTCCACATGCTAGCTGGGGCACACTTAAAATAGTTTAATTGCCTTATTTCATCCGACATTAATATTGTAGCATGTTGCTGCTGCATTATTGATGGTGTGTTTGTCTTGGTGTATGAGATGTTAATTAAATGATAAACTGGAGCTGTGACTGTATGACAGTCTCTTTATCCACGAGTCAACAGGCTTCCACCCTGTTTCCCAGCCTATTGTTGAGCCAGTCAGACTCTGTCTCTTGCAGCCTCGGCTTCATTGTGTACTCAAATATCTCTATTACAGGCCCCTCAGATTAGAAGGTAACGGCATAATGCACTTTAAAGGCAGTTTTATGATAAATCTCTGGCTGGACAGGCTTCCATGTACAAGAGGCCAGCCGTCCTGACGAATGTGGTGGAGATGTTTAGGGCAGATATGAGCTTCAGCATAGCGAACCGTCTCCCCGGTCAGTTACTTAATGCTGATTTTCAGCCTCATATCACTTTCTTGCATCTCAGCTGGTGCAGCAGAGAAGCTAAAACATGTCGAATTGCTCCCCAGCTCCATAAAAACACAGGAAGGTCAGGCAGTTAAAGCCATCTCTGTGGCTTCCTGGGAGAGTGAAGCGTCTCTCCGGGCTGCTTACAAATGGACAAGCAATAAACTTTAGGTGACTGCACGGTGTTAACAGCGAAGGAGTGGATCTAGGCAGGGATTTGGTTTCCCTCTGCCCTCCTCCTCTCGCTCCGTTCTTCTGTCTGATGTTCAGATTTTAGCTGGAAGTCGTGAGATGAGCCGACAGATGACCGCACCATTACAGGCTGGAGTGGCTGGCTGGTTTCTTTGGTCAGCGAGGCCGCGGTGACAAATAAGTTGGCAACGATTCAGACAAGAGGCTCCTTGGCACCAAAGCTCAGACTACTTGCTTTCGGCCCCAATGAGGGACGAGGAACAGATGTCTGGTTTAAAGCCACGGAGTTTCTCTCGAGCTGCAAATTTCTTCTTGTTTGAAGTGAGCCCCGAGGCATATCTCATTTTCAGCCCTTGTTCCAAATCATATGCATACCTTTATTCACATCTTGAAGACTCTCATTACGTGAAATGAAGAGTGTCAGATACGGAGGAAGCTATTAAGGAAGAGCAGCGAGCCCACTGGTCTGTCGTAATTGTAGACAACAGTGCTGAGATGAGCTTTATATTACCAACGCCAGAGTAAACACTGACCTTGCTGTTTTCATGTTTGTGGCCCTGAGGGCTTTTTTTTTTTGTCTCCTGTTGTGATTCATAGAAAAGTAATGTTGAAACATAAATTCAATCTCAGATAAGACTGCAGATGTGTTGGCTTTTGTCCAAAAAAAGAACGAAATGACGCTTTGATCATGAGCCGATTCATGTTTCAGAAACTTGAGAAGCTTAAAGGCTACGTCTGGAGAGATTTTAAATTTTTGTAGTTGTCTTCAAATCCCGAGAAAAGACAAAAAAAACAACAACAACAGGGAGCAAGTATTGTCTGTGAAGCTGTAGCCTGATATAAATCATTCCTCCAGATCTCCACTGTTGCTCAAAACCGATTAAAATAGAGTCACACTGTTTCTTTTTTGTGAACACTGCGAACGTGGACACTGTCCTTTATTTGGAGTCAGTCCCACATAACTAGCTGTAAATACTCACCAGAGCAGTGGTTCCCAAAGACACTGAGAGGGGATTTTGAGATGATGTCTCGAAATCAATAAATCAATCGATAAATAGAGATTGCCACTAAACCTCGAGGATGATCTCCAAGTGGCCGTCTCCAATTTTAAACCAAGAATGGATTTGCTGTGCTCCAAGCGTAGGGCCCACCCGCCTCAATAGGTGAGTTTAAGGTCAAAACGAAAGAAAAGAGTAAAAAGCAGCAACAACATTGAAACATCTCCTGATCTCTTATATACTGTATGTTTACACAGTACTACACTTTATACACTGAGATTACTCTGACTGATGCATTCTGCTACTAGTGTACATTACACTACACTCCAACCACCTGCAGGGATGGTGAGTCTCTGGAACTGTCATTTAGGGGGTTGGAAGCTGTAAAGTTTACCCCTTTAATGCATGCACTCCTTTCCATTAATCTGATGGCAACTGAAAATGTCGGCTTCATGTAAATGACCACCCTGGCAACTTTCCGTAAAAAGTTGCGATGGCATTCTTACTATGTCGGACTTTGTAACATTTGCGCATCAATTTCAGCACGGCACATGTCTGAACTGCATCCAGTCACATTAAGGCAAGCATAAGGAACTTTTAGCTATGTGAAGTGATTCAGGAGAGGCCTTTTTTCACATTTCTGCACCTATATCGGTCCAAAAGCATCACAGAGAGCAAAAGACACAGTTTGAGTGCCAGAATCATAAAACGCCTCGTTCACTTTGCTCTACAATGTCACATCTGTTAGGCTAAAAACTGAAATGTCCATCATAATAAAACCTTACTGCGATTGTGATGAAGACTGTAATTCTTTTTTTTTTTTCCAAAACCTTAACAGGAGCTGATGTTAGGTTTGTTGCTTCCAGTTGTTTGTAGGAGTCTTTCCTTTGAGTTTATTAAATACCTGCAGCATCAGACAGCAGCAGGATCCGTACGAACATCTCCAAAGCAAGAGAATTGTGCCCCATATGGAACAACAGCTCAGATAATTTCATTAAATACCTGTACATTATCCCCCACCATGGAGACAGGATCAATCAGGATCTAATGGCAAGTTGCACTGTTTACTTTTCTTTACTTCACATAGATGAGCTGTCACACACAATCACAGTATATCAACTGTAGTTTAAAAAAAAAACTGTTACATAGGTGTTTTGTTGTCTGCTGGTTGAGTCCTGAGCTCCATTACACCAACCTCGATATTTTTATTTACTGTAGTATTAGTTGGTTTATCATGACACATGGACATAATTTGCCGTGTTCAGGAAAATCGTACATAAATTAGGCTGTTAGACTGTCAGTTTAGATTTATTCTTTTGTTTATTTGTGCATTATTATGTATTATATTGTCACTTAATGTAGTGTCCAAATTAGCATGTGTATCAAATCTGGTGCTCACCATGGCTCTCTCCGTCACTGTATGTCTTATTAAAGCAATGAGGAACATCAATGTCTGAGTGACAGAATACCTTCACTTTAACAGACTAATGAAGCAGCACTGTTACGTCTCCCATGTCTGAAAAGGAAGTAACTTTCTGTTTATCAGTGATCAGATTGGATGATAACACGCCTACTGGGCCAACAAGAAAGTGGCCCATATGTAAGGTAAAGATGTGCACAGATAACCGGCCATTTAATGGGTTTATAGCATTCGAAACAGGTGTTACTTTAGTGTGCTGGCTTGCAAACATTTGTTTATTAGCACTGAACACAATGTACAGCTGAGGCTGATGGTAATGTGATTAGTTTTGCAGGTCAAAGGATTGGACAGGTTTAAATGTGGCCTGATGGCGACACCAAGGCAAGTTTACCAAAATGTCCTCCTGAGGGGTTTATGTTCATAGCAAATGTCAAGGAAACACTTAGAACAGAAACTTATTAGTGCCTAATTTTTTAAGTATTTTTATTGATAGAGAGAGACCAGGTGAAAGGGGGTACAGGAGAGTGACATGCAGCAAAGAGTCTTGAACCAGACCCGAACTCAGGAGGGAGCATACCTATGTTCCCCGCTTTGTATGGGACTGGGGAACAAAGGACCCTTTTTATAAATAAGGGTCCTATGTTCCCCGCTTTTCCCCAAAAAGGTCCTATGTTCCCCAGTATGTATTGCGACTGGGAAACATGGGACCCTTTTTAGGAAAAACGGGAAACATAGGACCCGGGGAACATAGGACCTGGGGAACATAGGGATGACCCCACTCAGGACCGCTGCTGGCGACCTGTGCCCACATGGTAACGCCTTAACTCAGCGAGCTTTACGGCAGCCCTAGCGCCTCATTTTTAAAGATTTGCATTTTCAGTAGGAATCAGTGTTGTAGAGTGACTGAGATGTAAAGTACTGACTGACAGTTACACATTAGCTTTGTTTAAATAATGTAGTTTTATGCACATTTTGAAGTACCACATTAGAAAAGGTTAATGGAAACGACCAAAAAAAAAAAAAAAAAAAGGTTTCCCTCTCTCACTTGAGGTGACTTTTGACTTTTTCCCAAAAAGAATAATTACATTTCATGGGAGATGGAGACACGTGTTTTGAAAAAGTTCTAACATAGTGAACATTTAACTCACATGACTGATGAGACTCCGAATGGCATAAAAAGCAACCAATACAAGCTGACATGAAAAAATTATTACAACTTACAAAAGAATTGTAGTTGTAAGTGGCAAATGAGACTGATTTGTTTGTGTGGTGGCGTTATGAGATTGTGGCATCTGTTGTTGAATATTTTTTTTAGCCCTGCATTCAGATCCTCAAGATGATCATTAATCTCTGTGATAGCAATTATTTCACCTGAATCCTCCATCTGATCATTAAATTATAGATTTAAATGACTGCACTAAAAATCTCTTCGGCAATTTCATTTTTTAATTGGTGGCAACAAGCTGAGGGTTCGGTCACTTCTCAGTTGATTTGTGTCTCGGGCTGATTTGGCGGACATTCAGACACACCCAGGGGTCCCCGTGTGAAGCGATCTCCATTTGTAAATTCACTTTGCCCCTGCTGCACTGGGAGGTCAGAGGTTGGAGTCACTATTTGGACTCAGTGTTTTGATTTCCAGCAGGAGGCTGCGAGTGGCTGCTGTGGTTGAGGGTCTCTTTATTCAGTGCACCACAGTGCTGCTGTAATACCCACATGTAATCAGTCTGCCGGATTATTAGAGCAAATTAAATCAGAAACGGTTTCTGAAAATCAGCACTCGAGTTCAACAAGTGAGATTTTTGTTATAACCAAAATTATTTTTATATATTTTTTTTGTTACTGCGAATAATAACACAAAACTCACTGGTGTCTATGTCAAAGGCTCTTTTTTTTTAGGAGAAGTGCAATCAGGGGCTGTCGTATGAAGCACTTCAAAGCTGAATTAACGGAGGTTTTTCCAGTCTTCATTTCATAACCATCCAACATTTTCTAATCAAATCGCTTTCATCAAGAGCTCATCTGGTTGTTTCGAACTATGTTAATGTGTTAAAATGAGCAGAGGAACCACCAGTGTGGCTGCAATCAGCACAGACTTTCATTACTGTATGTTCGAAAAATAATGGGAAGGCACAGCAGAGGAAAAACAAGACGATTATGAGTCAGCACCGGGAAAAATCTCCCTCCTAATTAAATCAAGCGTGCCCTTCACTTCGCTAAACTTCCATATCTTGTTTTGATCGCGCGGTGGCTGCTGGTAACCTGCGCAGGACGCCTGAAAAAACATAAAGTCCCGGAATTAGATTAAACTCTGTTCCTTGCTGTTTTCATCAGCATCCTTAAATGGAAATCACTCAAGAAAAAAAAGGTGTGCGTTTCATGCAGACAGAAGGTCGACTCATCTTAGACCTGCAGCTACAAGACGCAGACTTCAAGCGAAAAAGCTTTAACCGCCGCGTTTCAGAAAGAATGAAAAACAAGTTAATTAATCTTGTTTTCACTCCTTTGTGTTCGGGGGAGAAAAATCTCGACTGATGTACATCCTGTTCTCGGTATTTATGCAGCACAATGTGAAAGATGATTAAAGAAGTGTTCAAATATTATTAAATTAGCTTCAATGAAATGAAAGCAGGCTGCCGAGGTGTGCGTCCATAATCAATCATGCACATTGAATGCAAATTAAGATAAAACCTGCCTTTACTCATGGCTAATAAAACATTTACTTATTATTTACTCATCAGTTCTAAAACATCTATAAAAGGTGCTTGCAAGGTTGTGATTCTTTTGTGTTACGTTGACATATATTTATGTCGCTAAGTCATCAATACATACAAACGTAAACAAGTCCGAAGCTATAAATGCTACTACTAATAATAACAATAATACTGATCACATTTCAAAATCCAGGTTACAAGGCAGCAAAATAAAACAGACAAGTGATAAAATCATGAGAATTTAAAAGGGATAAAAGATAATATGATGTTTAAAACTAACATAGAAGAGGTAGAAACATTATTGAAAGAAATAAAAGACTGATCTGAGGACATAAAAACTTAAGGCTCTCTGATAAAAGCATGTTTTAAGAAGAGACTTTAAAGAGGTCACTGAGTCAGCCGACCTGATTTCCTCAGGCGGATCTTCACCAGAGCCTCGAGGCTTCGACTGCGAACGCTCTGTCCCCTTTAGTTTTGAGACTAAAGACTCCTGCCCGAGGATCTCAAAGTGCGTACTGGTGCAGATTATACTAAAAGGTCAGGAATATAACTTGGAGAGAAGCCATGAAGAACTTTAAAACCTTAAAATCTGTCCTAAAACATTAATGAGAGCTGGTGTAAAGAAGCTAAAACAGGAGTGATGCGCTCTGGTTCTAGCGAGTCGTTCATTAAGTTTTTATCCATCAATTCTGCAGTGGTTCAGGGAAGTCGTCAAACAATTCAACCGTGCAGAGAGCTGAGCTTCAAGCACGTCCACGGATCGAGAGGTAATTTTAAGCTTCATTACAGACGGACAAAAGTTGACAGGAGATGAAGGGAAACGAGCCTATCAGATCCAGTCCACGGTGTTTGTCTGAGCCATTGACTGTTTACAGTATAAAGATTGACAAACCCTCTGTGACTTCACCCCAGGTTACCATGACATCACCACAGGTTTCCTGAAGGTCAGGGTGGTGACTTCAGCTGTTGCAATCGTGTCTGACTCATCCGAACTTCCGGCTAATCCATAAATGAGCAAAAAGGTGGAGTGTGAATGGAGCTGAGGTAGGCTGGGCTGTCTGTGACTCCCACCTGTGATTCAAAGTTATGCATAACTTTAAAGGTTAAAACAATATCAATGGGTGAGTTATATGGCAATTCATCCCTGTGTAGTTGTTATGAATGGGGAAATAAGCTATAGAGATAAAAACCGTTCCTTGTACCAGGGTTTAAGGATGTTTATTTCTGCTGTAAAGTTGGACATTTTAACATGGAGGTTTATAGAGATTGACTCGCTTTTGGAGTCATCCTCGAGTGGCCACTTGAGGAACGGCAGGTTTCGGCATTTCTTTTTTTTCTTTTTTTACCACTATTGCACTGTGAAGATGCTTCCTGAGAGGTTGTTCTTATTTATGACAGACTATAAAGCTTTCAGCAAGTACTTACACTGATCTTTCGGAATATCTCAGTTTAGTAATCACTGCTAATGTTCTGGCTCCTCTTGGCCTTTGTCAAGAGAGGTTTAAAACAATTGTTCCAACAATGACCTTAAATACACAATGCTCTGCTCATTTCGTATGCACCAGTGTGAAACAATTGTTCT
The DNA here is from genome assembly GCA_900302755.1 of Chromis chromis. Lineage (NCBI taxonomy): Eukaryota > Metazoa > Chordata > Actinopteri > Pomacentridae > Chromis > Chromis chromis. The sequence continues at coordinate 9,002 of OMNN01103371.1, forward strand.
ACTGTGGGAATATCTCTTGATAATTGACTGTGATTTGTATGCAATCTATCACATTATAGTCCATATAATTATAAAACAAAGAAAAGAAAAAACATAACCACTCACAGTAAAGTGACACACACACCGATCAGTTACAACATTAAAAGCACTGACAGGCGAAGTGAATAGCATTGATCGTCTCGTTAGAAATGCAACATTTGGCTGTGAAACTTTGAATCCTGGAGTTCATGTGAATGTTACTTTGAGACATACCACCCACCTAAACATTAATACAGACCAAGCAAACCTCCTCATGGCAACAACAATCCATGATGGGCTCCTACAGCAGGACGATGCACAAAAAATGTTTAGGAATTGCTTGAGGAACACAACCAAAAGCACCAGGCATTGACCAGGCGTCCAAACTTCCCAGATCTGAATCTGATTAAGCATCTGCCCCAGTACAAGCCCGATCCACAGAGACTCCACCCCACAACCCACAGAACCCAGAGGACAACCATCAGAGGTCTTGTTTTCGTTCCCCAACAGGTCAAAGCTGTTTTTATGGCGTGAGAAGGACTTACACAATATTAGGCAAGTGGTTTTAATGTTGTGACTGACTGTGATTGTGTCTATTTACAAGATTATTTACCAAAATTACATCAGAACATCAGGCTTACAACATTTAAAAGTCATTCAGAGTTATGCAATCATGTGAACTACTTGTGTCATAGATATACCACAACCCCTTAGAGCACAACATGCCATGGAATCTCATTGTTCAAACCTCAGGGGGGGATAAAGCTTGTAAACAGGATTTTCCATCCTTTGGAACATAAATGATTTATTAACCATTAAAAGACATTAGAAACCCTGTATAAAGTCACTTTGGATAAAAGCAGCAGCCCAGTGAATCCAATGTAATAAGCTCAGTGTTCAACAAAATAATTTTTAGCCTGCTGAGGTTGTTCTGCCCTGTAGTGATCGCCAAGTAATTGGAATGCCCCTATAAACTGACATACGAAGATCAATAAAACACCAGATTATGATCCAGTATATAAATATGTACATGCAAATATAAACCTCAAAATGTTTACTATTCAAAACACATCTTTATGCTCTACACAGTGTTAATACCAAAAACAGCAGTAAAGTCTCTTCTTCCAGTCCTCTTAAAATCAGATTACAGTCTGACTTTCTGCCAACACTTTGATGACCAGGACTGAGGCTGAATAGCTAAAAAAGAATTACGTCTTCTGTTTAAGCTCCTTCTCCTTGACCTCAATGAAAAACATTATAAGGTCAAAGAAAGATGTGACAGAGAATTTAAGAGGACATCTGACTGTATTTATACTTGGCTACGTAATAACATGATGGCTGATGTGGTTGGTATGGGTTTGCTGTGGACGGTGCGTCACTTTGAGCGTCACTACTGCAAAGAATTGTGGGTCAACATTATCTTTTTTTTTCTTTCATAAAGGATGGACCAGTGTTTCCTAACAGAGATAAGAAAGGAAGCACCGAGGCACCTCTCCTCCTTGGCGTTTAGTGAATTCAACCAGCTCCCTTCGAGGCTGCAACTGAAATACGTCTTTGTCATTCCACTCTGTTAGGAACCTTCCTGAGGAGAAAAGACTATTTGACCAACCTAGAAATCGACAAAGACCAGAAACATTTTAATTTAGAACCTTATAGTAAAAGAAAATCTGCATGTAGACTTTAACTTGATAGAACGATTGTGTCCTTTTGCAACACTGCCAAGAAAAGCTTGCAGGCTAACAAAAGTCAGCATCGAGAAAACAGCAGATATTCCTCAGACTGATCACCACTTATAGGTTTCATATAGTAAATAAAACAGCAGGCTTTGCTAGTAAAGATGATATGAATGATGGATATGAATGATATACACTATAAATAATTCAACTTAAACAGTTGAATTAGTTAAATTATGCTCACTGAGACAGATTGTAGCTTATTACTAATTGGAATTTCCCTCATAACAAGAAAATAGATTATTAACCGCGAGAGCGTCTTGAATTATAGTGCTTTCTAAGTTATTATGCAGTTTCAGAGGAGCGATCGGATTAGTTATTTGACCTGCGCTTAAGATGTCAGCAGCTGTGTGATGTGTGTGCACGCAAAATGAAGAGGCAGATTAAAAAAACGTGAATCTTCGGAGAGTTTCGAAATCTATTTGAGGCCATGTGATTAACTCTTCCCCGACACAGAGTGTACGCTATAATAATGTTTTTGTTTGTCAGTTTGTATTGCAGGCTGAGAAGCCTGTGAGCGGGTCCGAGGGGACGCATAAAGCTGCATAGTGCATGATCCTGTCTGACTGGAAAATAACAAGCAACTGTGATACAAATATAATGATTATTATGATCTCTCTGAGTGACATGTGAGAGCGTCTGAGTGTGAACATGAGAACATCTGTCAGTGAGGCGTCTATAGCACGATTAGAGCCAATTATCACATGGAAATGAACACATGGAACCTGCACTGATTTAAAGCTACAAATCCATGTTGAGTTAAAGCCTCCCTGTGGACGCTAAAAGACAAATTTATTGTATTTTCCTGTTTCTACTTTGCCCTCTGGCTGTACAGTTTATTTTTTTAGGGGGTGAATTTACATTTTCATTAGCATAGTGAAAAGGCTCATTTACATGTTTTAGTAAAGTCAGCTTTCAAGTTTGTTGTCTTCGTTCATTTAGCTGCGGCGGCTGAGTCAGTCTGGCCGCGGTCCTGAAATCACATTTAGTGTTCGTCACTCCTTCGCCGAAACAAAATGTGCAAATGATGCTGCAAAAAAACAATCTCCGTGTATTATGAAAGGCAGCCGCGGCTTTATTTTAAAGTAAGAGACTTTGCAATTGGATGTAAATCATCTATTACTGGTCGTTTGGTTTTAGTGCATCCAGAACACTTTCAGGACAAGATGTTGTTTAGCAAAGAACAAGTCCTGAAGTCCCTCTTCTCGGTGCTTTTCTCCCGACTTTTCATTATCCTCACAAATCTCCCAGTGTGCTAACAAGCCGCTACGCTCAGTGAGTGAACAGACGGAGCTCAGGGGGGAGAGGAGGATCAGAGAGACTTGGAGCTCTTGGGTTGGTGTGTGCTTAGAGATTCACATCTTTTTTTTTTTCTTTTTTTCTTTCCAACATACAGCTGGGGCTCAATTAGTGTCCATTTTTGCTAATTAAGTACACTCTGTCTGAATCAGTGGTGCAAAAACTAGCGTTGTTTGTCAAATCATAGGCTGTATCCGGCTTGCTGCCCCTGAGGCAGGCTGGAGGCCCTTCTACTGTACATCGCTCTTCCTCTTCCTTTTCTTCCTCTCTCCTCATGTGTTCAGAGATGAAGAGAGGAAACGTAGAATTCCCCGTGGTTTTCTATAGCTAGTGAGTTTTTTTTCCCCTCCCCGTCTTGTTTACACAAAATGCTACTTGCAAGGAGAGCAGTTTTAACAAATTAGGGAAGAGCAAGAGTGTCGATATTTAATTTGTCGCCTTACAAAAAAATCCTGCTCTTTTGAAACCGCAGCCCTTGATGCTGAACGTCCGTTTTTCTGCAGCGACATTGGTTGCTGTAGCGGCGTGCTAAAGCCCGGCTAAAGGCATGGTAGTGGAGTTTTGTGCATATTTTCCTAACAATGTGAGGCAGAGTAAGCTTGGCACCGCAGATAAATCCTAAAGGACTTGAAGAAGAGACCCACAGTCACAGACATTTACAGTGTGAAAATACCCTCACTAGTGTCTGAAGTTAACACTTTGTAGTATGATATGTGTTAAATTGCTCTCACAGAGAGAATTTGGTCCAAGACTGTCAATCTCTACACACCATCTGCGTATGGTATTAATTTCCCAGACAAGACGACGGTCCTTCTGCAGAAGGGTCAGACTTCTCCAAAATGATCTGTCAACCCCTTCATCCCCTGTCGCACTCTTATCAATGCTGCACACTTCCCTCTCCACTGTTGCCATGGCTACGGTTTGGCAGGGATGAGCAGTATCAAAAGCGCTCTGGAGTTTAGCGAAGACTCCTCTCCACACTTACCTCTGTTATGTAGCTCTAATCCCTTCCTTTTGATCTTCTTTTGATGGAGACATTAAACCTGGAGGAATTCAGGATGTACCTTACAAAACCTTATGCTTTCTGTTTGACTGGATGAGACGCCGATTCTCCGTGGACAGATGCACTGGTCCGGCTGGGCTGCTCTCTTCCAGCTAACAGATACCACCTCATTATCTGCAGTCCACAGATAGGGAACCTCTAGCAGTCAGAAGCGCAGCTTTCTTCTGCTGCACCCTTTGAAGCTGGAGCAAAAACAATGAACTTCACAATTTCAGCTTGACGAACCCCGTAAAAAAGTAGCACTCTCTTGAGCCAAATTATGACTTTAAAATACTTTGCAGGCTTTGGAAAAAAAAAAGACATCGCAGATTTAAATAAGCTTCTGCTGCCAGGCTGTGGTCCTTTGAGTTAAATGCTAACGTCAGCATCTGTTCACCATGAGTTTAGCTGTTTTAATTAGCACTAATATAAAGTTCACTCAAGGCGGATGGGAAAGCCTTTTTTTGCAGGTATTTGGACCTCAACAAAACTACTGGACACATTTAAATGTTGACTGGAAGAGGGGAAAGTTTAGGGCAAGAAAAATATTACAATTCATCCAGAGGCAATGTCTGCACGAAATTCAAAATATTTGCTGAGACACTTGAGTAAGAGCCACTCAGCCTGTAGAGGAGCTGTAGGAAGAAGCAGGGGGTCAACAAAGTCAGCAGGATTCATCCTCTGGGGACAACGAATGCCTGTAAATAAGAGTCTGCAGCTCTCTGAGGCTGCTTGACACAGAGGTGCTTTGAGCTAAATGTTAATGCCAGCATGAATGTTCACTATGACAATGCTCACATTTAGATGTTGAGACAATATCTGTTCATCATCTTAAGCTCTTTCTAGATATGGAAAATGTAACACTGCTGCTTTATCAGTCTGCTAAAGAGACGGCATTCAGACATAGGTCACTTTTATGTTAATGTTCCTCACAGCTTCATGCAGACAAACCAATCACAGTGATGGAGAGAGCCATAGTGTGTATATATGTCATCGCCTACACACGAGATTGGACAGAACATCAAGTGATGTATAATGCTTAAACAAAAGACTGCATCTAAATTAATAGCGAGTTCATCAAACTGTCCAAATAACTAACTGCCTAGTTTATCTGTGATTTCTGAATCACAGAAAATTCTCTCCATGTGTGATGATATTCTAACGGCTACTTTGCCAACAGTAAGATAAAAATATCCTGACGGCTGTGATGGAGCTCAGCTCTGTAACTAAAGACTGTGTGTGACAGCTCACAGTGGAATTTGCTGTTAGATTCAGATCAATCCTGTCTCCATGTCGGGGATAATTCTTAATTATAAGGAGTCAATATATGTGCAGCTCTTTCATATGGATCGTGCTCCTGTTTGGTGCTGCAGGTATTTAATAAACTCAAGAGGAAAGACTCCTACACACAGCCGGAAGGAACAAACTAAACTTAAGCTACAGTAAACGTTTTGTCAAAATCCTGACTACAATCTCATTAATTTGTCCTGTTAAAGCATGTCTTAATTGCAGTAAAGTTTTAATTTTTGTGGACATTTGAGTGTATAACAGATTGTCTTTTGCTCCTGGTGATGTTTTGGATTAATATTGGAGCTAAAATGTGGAAATCTGTTATTGCAACAACATGCAGTTCAGACTTGTGTTTAAAATTATACTGAAATGCATTAGATCCGACCTAGTAAAACTACTATTGCGACTTTCGTGGAAAACTGACCAGCCTGCACATTTAGACATGAAACCGAGATGTTTACATGCCATCAGAATAATGGAAAGGAGTTTGCGTCTGAAAGGAAATTACAAGTAACATACACCAAGCATTGGACACATTAGCATTTCGACCTGTTGCACTTGATGAAAGAGTCACAAAAGATATTATCGTTCATCCCTGAGAGGAACAGGAATATCTTCTCCAAATTATGAAAATTCATTCAATATTTGTCAAGAAAAACATATTTGGACAGGTAAACTATCAGCAAACTTATACAGGATTAATACTTAATGAGTATTAATGAGTATTAATACATTTTTACACAACAACAACCAGATACACCCATAGACTGTGTGTAGAAGATGGATTTATGACCATAACATCACCCATTGGTTTGTGGTCTGCTGTTCTGTAGCCTCCTGTTTGGAATTTAGGATTTTCTAAAGTAATTTCCTCATTGGCTTCACTTTTCAGACCTCCGTCCATGTTTTATATCCAGTCTATGGATGCGGCTCAGTTCACAGACCACTGGAAATAGGATCAACGGGTAAGTGTACAGAGGGAGAGTGATACAGCGGAAACTATTCATAAGCTCCAAAAAAATAAGACAGTTCGGATTAAATTTGCAGAGGAAAATGCACTAAACGACAGCAGCTTTTAAAGAAGTGTGTGAGAGACCAAATTCAGCCTACAAGGATCTGATGGTGGAGAGTTTGTGTGGAAAAAAGCTGGGGTACGGTGAAGGATGGAGGTGGGAATGTCAAAGTCTGTCGCTGGTTTTCTTACTGTTGGTGTCAGTGAACTCATATTTATTGATGGAAGCATCACCTCTGAAGTGTTGAAGGATACCAGCCACCTGTTGAATGAATGTTTTCCCCTGGAGAAAATCAAAATCTTAGCTATGGGATTTCGGCACGGACTTTGACCTGGACCTGAACCACACGGTGCACCTATGGGTGCAAACTATTGAGAAAAATATCTCACTTCGTCTTTGATGCTGCTGAAAGGTCTGCTACCTGAAACTTTCACCACAGCTTTTACAGAAACGGGTCAATTCCATCACCAGGCGCTCTGCAAGCTAAATACTGAATATTGGGAAGAATATTGAATACTGTAACTGTGATCTTTAGTGAAGCTACTGGATGTCCAAATATATTACTGTCCTCATTCTGAACTGTGTATCAAGTGTTCATTTAAAGTCCGACAGTCTGCTTTTTTGTGGAAAATGTTCCCTTGACAACTTTGCATCTGTTATCTTCATTTAAAATAAATGCCACTTGCCTTGACATATTGTTATCTAGTGAAACGAAATTCATAAATTTTTAATTGAGGCGCAAGTTTTTCTTTTTGGTGCCACTGTGTTTCACTGAAAATCACAAATCTGAGCCTCGTGTTGATGCTGGAAGAAAAATCATCAAAATCGCTGAGATTCATTCTCTATGGGCCACGAATGCCTGAATTTCAGGGCAGTATATCCAATATTGTTAGTGAATTACAGTTTGAGCCAAAGTGGTTGCACTTAAACACTTAAATTGAAATGCTTAAAGCCCATTAACAGTACTATATAGATGGAAGAACCCTCTGTACTGTCACCATAGGTTTCTATTTAAGAGCAGTTTTGGAGCTCAGTGTGGTGACTCTGGCCGTCACCATCTTGGCCGTATCTGACTCAGACCAATGCAGATTTTGAAGGCGGACAGCGGACACAGTTCCATTCATGCTACAATAGTAACAGCTCTGGTCAAGTCTCGCTTTGCCAGCCCATTCTGTAGAACATAATGGTTTGGCTGCACCTCACTATCATTCAGCTATAGGGGAAAAAAATGGTCTGGGTAGTTTGTACATTTTTTAACCAATCACAGTCATCCTGGATGCACGATCCAAGTCTTCTACAAACCTTGAAATTTTCAGTATGGTAGGTTGCTGCCCAGAGGTTGTTGTTGTTTCCCATAGAGAAAAAAACAGACAAAGCTGACTGAAATGAACAGCCAATGGCGGGTTTATCCTACATCTGCTGAGTCAGACTAGCATTGTTCTGCTAGAAACTGTACTTTTACTTATGTCAAGTGAAGAGGTGGAGCATGGACTGTCCTGTGATGGCACCCACCTGTCACTCCAAGTGGCCACACCCTTATTGATGTAGAACTTTAAGCCTTAATACAATTTAAATGGGAGGTTTATATAAAAATTCACCCCCTGGACAGCTGTCATGAATGGGGAAATTAGCTATAGAGACCAAAACAGTTTTTTCTTCCAGGCTGTAAACATGTTTACTTCTGCTGTAAGTTGGCCTTATTTAACATGGGGGTCTATGGGGACTGAATCGCTTTTGTTGTCATTTGAGTAACTGCAGTTTTTTGGCTCCTCCATGTTGGCTTCATTTTCAGCCCCGGAGGTTGCTGCTTGTTAAAGCCACACCATTTGTGTTGCTAACAAGTGATGAAATCTAACTTGGCTGTTTGCAGATTAAGATTTAACATACATCAGCTGTGACCACTGCATAATTTTTATACCACTGTGGTGCTGCTTTTACTTAAATAAAAAATGCTTTTCTCACCACCAGCTAAAACTGTCCAGCATGAAGACAAACCTTCAGGTTTCTATATCCGTCCCCAGACTTGGAGTGTGAAGGAGTGATGAGAAGATGTGTATGACTACATCCCACAAATATTTCCTCACTCTCACTCCTTTCCGTCATCCTGTGCCCTGTAGCCCTCTGTGAGAAACATCAATATCACTGACAGATGGTTGAAACACAGCAAGAGTGAGGAGGGAAAAAAAAATCTAACAGCTACATACAGTAGGACTATTTGTGCCGTGTGTAATTCCTCATCTAGTTTCATTTAAAGCCCCAGAATTTCCATTTGTGTCGATGCTAAATGAGGCTCTGATTCCTGAATATTCATACAGCTGCGCCGCGGCACGCGTGGCTGACTGATATAAACTGCACCAACGCATTAAAGTCAGTAGCATCTTAATAAATTCACTTTCACCTGTCACATTAACACTAAAGACTGACAATTAAAGTGGAGGGAAGAGCATGACGCAACGCGGCACGGGCACGCGGCCGACACACGGCGAGGCTTTAATAAGGAGATTTGATTTTGAATGCATCATCATGCGCTGACATGTTGTGTGTGGCTACTTGTCAGCAGCAGGTCTAATAAGTTGAGAGTGTGACTTGTTGTGAATATGCTGGAGTTTATATGGGCTGCATGATGAATAGCTGGTGTCAGGTGTTACCATGGGGATGATTACTTGAAAGCAGCCAAGGCAGTATAAGCATTTGGGATTTCTAGCCAACCCATCAAATGCTTGGCAGGCCATTTATTTCGAATATACAGGTAGTTTCAGGCGATAAGAATCAGCCTGTGTGCGTGCGTGTCACTTTGTGATGTAGACAAAAAAAGATCAGACTGAAATTCCAGCCGTACAGCCTCTTCCCATTTAATTACAAACCTGCAGTGACACATATCACTGTCAACACCGCCGCTGTTGACCTCGGTAACAGGACCAGACAGTGCGACACACTGGCTCGCCGCTGCTATCGGCTCGGACTGCGAGGAAGTGTTTTTGTTCCTTGTCTCTCCTCATCTTGCCAGCGAACTGTAAAGCCCTCCACATGTAGAGGAGAGTCCCTGAAGCCAGCCAGCCAGCCTTCTCACTCACGGCCTTGTTACTAACACGCCCCACAGGCCACAACAAAAGAGGCTCTGAAAACAACCTCTCAAAACTTTGACTGGCAGCCTGGTGGTTGCGATCCGCCCCGATGCTCCACACAGATACTTTGCAGATTTAGCGAGATAGGAGTTAAGCTCAGGATCCACCAATCCCCTTTGGTCTCCTTTTCTTTTCTTTGCCAATTTGGGACATCTGCTCTGAGACCACGGCATCACACGCCCCCACTACGTTTGCTCAAAAGCCTAAAGTCTGTCTCTTCCTGCTCCTCTCTATCCATGGCCTTTCCCCTCCCCTGGTGGGGATTTGTGATTCAAACTGGGCTGAGGGACCTAAACCCCTCTATCTCATCAGCAAACATACAAATGCATAATCTGCTCTTTCTTTCCATCCCATTCACATGCATGCTAATGATCTCTGCTGGCCCCTCTTTTCACTCAGAGCTCACTGCTTTGGGGCTTTGAAACGCACCCTGGCAGACAGGCTGTGCTCTTTTAGACGCTGCATCGGGGCTGGATTTTGTTATATTTCTCACAATGGACAGTGTTGCAGTGTTTTCTGTGACGGTCCACCCTTCGTGGCGACATGACAGTGCAGTCATGGCCTCCTGGGCGAAGCGGGTGCAAAACTCAGCTGTGAAATGTCACATCCTCATCTTGTCAGAGTCGCGTTTAGCAGCCAACAATTAGTGTGACATTTTAGGAAGTACACTTATTCGCTTTCTCGCTAAGAGTTAGATAACAGAGATTGATATCACTGTCTGTATGTCTGTGAGGCAAATATGTAGCTGGAGCAGGGATCCAGTTAGCGCAGCTCTATGAGCTCTGGGCTACTTTCAGGGTAATTTCATTACCTTTACTTTAAAGCCCCTATCTTGGTCATTATAAAGACTGGCCATGCTTCCTGTATCTTGTTTTTTCCAGAACAGTCCCAGGTACCCAGATCTGACATCATCTCATATAATAATACTGGCAGATTTTTATATTTGCCTTCATATCAAGGAAAAAACATTATGAAATTTTAACGTTTTTAATGTTTATCACCCTAAAATGATGGCAGAAGAGATGTCTTTTGATACTTGTGTAGGGGAGATTGGAAAAGTAAAGCCACTATTATGTGTTTATTTTTCATACAAAGTGGGATGTTAACCCTATGTTGGAGACAATGCAGACATTTGCTATAATTTCAAAACTGGATTATCTTAAAAGGAGTAAGTTAGGCTGTTTATCCTAAGAGCTTCAGTTTGAAGCAGCTGGATATCTCTTTTTTGGTTCCTGAAGATGTTTCTTGAAGACATTTTACCTCTCATCCAATAGGCTTCCTTATTTCTAAGGTCTGAACAAGAGGTGAAAGATCTTCAAAAGCTAGAAAAGAGAAAGTCCATTTGCTTCAAACTGAAGCTCTTAGGATTGTAATGACCAGGATGACTGAAAATCTACACAGACTTCTGCTTTTTATTTTGATATGTGTTGCATTATAAAGCTACCAGGGCTTCATAATGTTCATGTTATTATTTTAGTATGTACAAATACACCGATCAGGCATAACATTATGACCACCTCCCTAATATTGTGTTGGTCCCCCTTATGTGGTCAAAAAATGCTCTGAACCATTGGGCATGGACAAGAGGACCTCTCAGGGTGTCCTATGGGGTCTTGCACCAGGACGTTGGCAGTGGATCCTTTGCGTACTCTGGCTTGTGCAGTGGGGCCTCTGTCAATCAAACTTGTTCCACTGCATCCTGTTGATGCTTGATCAGAATGGGGTCTAGGAAGTTTCGAGGTCAAATCAACATCTTGGGCCATTGTCATGTTCCTCCAGATGTTCCTGATTGTTGGGTGTTTTTGCCATGTGGTGGGGTGCATTTTCCTGCAGGGGTAGGCCAGTGACAGTTGGGATTTCCATTTGCATGAGGGAGTGTGCTTGTTCTGGGACAATGTTTATTTGGGTGTCTAAGTCTCATCAACACGGATGTTAAAATCCAAGGTTTTCCAGCAGAACACCACATAGTACCAATATGATCAATGTTATTCACTTCACCTGTCAGTGGTCATAATGTATATTGTTATAATGTAATGTCCTACTGAGAAACCTTGGAGCCTGGCATTCATTTGGATGTTACTTTAACACTGAAATTGTTTAATAATTCATTTGAGAGTTAACTCACGGACAGGCAACAGACTGTAGCTATTGGAGAAACTAAATTTGTGAAAGTTACAGGAGGTGTACCACAAGGCTCAATCCTGGGGCCTGTTCTATTCACCCTTCATATGGATGATATTTCTTCCTCTAGAACTGGCTGTAATGTAAATCTTGTATGCAGATGATGCTGTCCTCTGCTGTTAAATCCCCCTCAGCACTGTTTGAATTAAAAAGTTTCACTCCGTAACCATGAAGTAGTTCTCAATGCATGTAAACCAAAAATCATGATTTTTGTCAGAGCCAAAAATATTGATTATGTTAATCATCTCGTCTTTGCCAAGAGTGATACAAACACTGAAAGAGTTGTGGAGGGCAAGTATCTTGAAATATGGAAGGATGAGATGGTAACTTTTAAATATCACGACTAATCTTGTGAATAAATTAAGACTAAAATATTTTTGCATACTTTTATAGGAATAGATCAAGTTTCACTCTGCATTGTAGAAGGACGCTTTTTTTAAAAAAGTTTATTACTGGTGATAATTATAACACTATGAGCTGTATTTTAAGGTTGGGTGGCACTCCCTCTCTGTAAGGCCAGACACAAACTGGGTTTTATTTAGTTATAAGACCTGTACTGTTGTGTTTTGTTTTGCCCCCTTACATTACTTGGCTGTTATCGAATACATTCAAATGATCGCATCACTCTGCAGGGGTTGACTGTTTAACTGAGTTTCGGAAATCCAGTTTCACTCAGTCAACCTACAGATGGACTTATTTTTATCCTGAGGGCTATTTAAGTTTTTAATTTCATCTTATCTTACTCCCAGGTGTTTTTGCTTTAGTTAATTCACTTGTCTTAATTGCAGAATTGCTGTTAATGGTTTTATTTTAATATCACTATATTGTAAATGAGGCCTTTACCTTAATATATTTTCAAGGAATGAATAGTGGGTTTTTTCTAATCACTGTCTACAACTGGCAAGATGGACCATAGAGAATTTATTTGACATTAAAACATTACAGGTGAAATATTATGAAGCGTAAAGCTATAATATGTCTAAAAGTGTGATGGTCGCTTTTGGCAAATCTAACAGATGTAAGTTCCTCACCTGCCTGTCCCTGAACATTTGCCTTTTAAAGAGTGCAATATTACCCCTCCACACATCCATGTTATGCCAATGGGGAAGAATTCCTGTGTAAAAATGTACAAAATGAAGTCGAGGGAGGCCCAGTTCTCCTCTCTGCAGCCTTGGTTTATGTCTGTCCCCAAAGGAGTCTGCAGTCTGTCTGGTGTTGGCGAGAGTGTCGTGGTCTAGGAAGCAAATGTCTGACTGTAGAATCTCTGAAGCAGTAGATCTTGTCAGGCTTGAAATATGTTCTTGATCTCTGAGACAATTCGGTTTTCAAGTAATGCTAAGTGATAGTATTTACTGTTTGGATTTAGCAGAGGAGTCCCACCTAATCTCTGTCCTGTTTATTAGTGTTTGACGATCTTTAATGGGAATTCTTTAGTAAGTCAGAGAAAGTCAAATATGTCAGCAGATTGGATTTAGACTCTTTGTTTTTGGCTTCTACTTCTATATTATTGATTTCTGATTACATTGAGTCAGATCGAGTATAATACCAGATGTATTTGCAACTCGTCAGCTGAACAGATTTGGTTTTGAAATATTACTAAATAATTTTCAGATGCATATATAAACCAATGGATGCATTTCCACACTTGTAAATACCAGTTGTTATTACTGAAATTATAATTTGGTTATTGCTGACTTGTTTCCAATGAAAATTTACTTTTTAAATCAATTTTCCTTGTTTAAAGATTCTTTATTCTGTTTTCCAGGAACAGACAGACCGTGAACTATAAACACACGGCAGTTTACATCCAATAATCAGGTTTTGAATACTGAATAAAAGAGGAAGTCTGTGGAGGATTCTCCACTAACATCCAATTGTTCTCCTGTTTAGCTGCCAATTGTTTCCCACCTGTTTGTTTTGTGACTTCTCTACACAGTTCAAAACAAAAGCGAGAGGGAGAAGCTAACAGGCGAATGGAATCCAAGTTTCCATTAGCCCAGGGGTGTCAAATCCTGGTCCTCGAGGGCCACTATCCTGCATGTTTTAGATGTCTCCCTCTTCCAACACACCTGATTCAAATGATCAGCTCATCATCAAGCTCTGCAGAAGCCTGATAACGATCCTGATCATTTGAATCAGGTGTGTTGGAAGAGGGAAACATCTAAAACATGCAGGATAGTGGCCCTCGAGGACCAGGATTTGACACCCCTGCATTAGCCCATATTTGTTGGAGTGCTCTCTACAGCACATTAGAAAGGTTAATGTCGAATAAAATATCTTTGCCTGACTGCATGTACCATCATTTAATAATTAAACAAGGCTGACTATAGTTCTACACTTATTGCATACTTAAAAACTTGAAAAATATGACCAAACTTAGTGTTCTATATGATCAGCATTATAAGGTGGGCCTTCATCTACAGAATCCTTGTAGGGATTATAACAATTTATAGCCCTCCATTCAGACATAAAAGGGAGTGACACTGTGTGCAGAGGCATCAAATATTACCTCAGGTCTTCCACATATATTGTATGCATCATAAAGACAGAAGTGCAGAGCGTTCAAAGACACTGAAGGACAGATTTTACCTGATGCTTTACACCAGCTCCTCACCGGTCACTATTTTCCGTAGTGTCCAGCAGGTGGTGCTGTATGATAAGGAAGCGTAGCCTGCACGGCGGTGAATTATTGTTTTTGCAGCACACTGTAATATTACATGGCAACTACTGCTGCCAAAGCATCTGTGTTTGTGATTATATAAATTTAAGACTGCTAATTGGAACTCAACAACAACTGAAGCGATGCAGGCCAACACTGCTGTACTGTAAATGTGGGATGCAAACAGTGATTTTTCTTCTTCAGCCAGAACAAAGCATCCAGATTTACAGGTTAACTGAGCGGCTGAAGTGCATACATTCATGATATTGGCCTCGCAGAGAGGTGAAGAGCAGATTAATGTAGTGCTGTGCTCTTGGCACATCCCCTCGGCACACCGGTGGACACCAAGGTGAAAAGAATCGTTCCGTGGTGACCTCTGTGCGTCACTGCTTATTCAGAACATGCCCCACCTTCCCCGTCCTCCACCTCCTCTTTAGGCCTCACGCAAGTTTGCTACAATGCCACTGGCACGGCTGTACAGTTTTTGTTCTTTCCCCTTTCATCTTAATAGATGGGCTTCTCCCCAGCCGCCGTAGGAAAAAAAAAAAAAGCAGCCTTATCGGCCACGACACGGCTACTCAATTGTCAATCTGATCGATGTGTGCAGCCTGGATCTAGGCCACTGCATTAGTTGTGGAGGCTCTTAGCCACTCACCGTGGACACACATCGCTGCTCGCATCTTGTTGCTGTTGTGGTGTAATTGTTTTGTTATTGCGGCTCAGTCTGGCTATGATACGGAGTCCATTTAAATGTTCACCCAGCACCCGACAGCTTAATGCTCACGACCTGCTGTATTTGTTCAATGTCATCTCGACTAGAGACACAGCGGAACCTCCACCCACAGACGGTTCACCTGTACTTATTGAAAAGGTTTATTAACCTTTCGTATACACGACACTGAGTGGGAAAAAAACTGATCTTGTCCATTAGCCGAACACCTCGCTTCCTTAACGCAAACATTTACCAGCTATTCATGGCTGTCGGAGTTAAGAAAGCAGTCTGAGGAAGGCATCACAATGAACTCGAACACGGACTAAAAAGCTGCTCCGTCCTTTAAGAGGCACCATGATGTTTTCTATTGATGGCATGTAATATCTCAGCAGAGGGCCTCCTCTTTCACCGCCCTCTCCTCCTCTCTCCCCTGCTAGCTGGAGGCCAAAAGCCTGAGCCGCCTCGCCAGTCCTAATAAATCCTCAGCTGAGAGTGGCGGTGGCAGCAGCAGGCCTGCATTCTTCAGGAGCCAGCACTTCCCCTAATCTGCCCCGGAGTTGGAGCAACAGTTGGCCTGGCTGGCGGGGATGGGAGAGGAGAGGAGAGGAGAGGAGGAGGGGGGAAGGCTCCCTGGTGACAGGAGCATGATGTGTTTGTAAAAACACTGGGAATGTTGGAATTGGATACGCTTAGACTCTCGCTCTCCCTTAAGCGAGCTTGTGTGGAGATGCAGAGGCTGATTTTGGCAGATGTGTTCATTTTCTCTCGCGCCCTCTGCTAAACACAGAGACAAACAGGGAGCATTACCCTACCTGCCACACTCAGTTTTTTCCATGATGCTTGACACTTTGATCCCCTCTGGTGTGTGTTTGTGTTGGAGACGGCAAAAGCAAGAAAAGAGAGGAGGAAACTGAGAGAGGCACTGGACTAGGAAATGCCTTACAGATGTGTGCAGCAGTGTAGCCGCTTGTGTCAGCCAGGAGGTTTTGCTGGCGATGAGAGGAACATAATTCTGTGCTTTCGAAGGGTCTCATGTACGACGTGGAAGAGCTGAAATGTATTTGCATGTCTGTAAGTGCGTCCTGTTAGCTGACTGTGAAGGTGATTACCAGGCTGATTGTGTGACAGACTCTGGTCAATAGGAGAGGTTTTGTCTAGATATATAGCTGACACAGCTTGTGCAGTCTTTATAGAGGAGATCGGGCCCCCATGAATGAATTCCTCTCTGCTGGTCTCTAGTTTCAATTGATTGCTTTAATTTGGCCTGTAATGAGTAGGAGGCCTCCTGCCTGCAATTAGTGCACGAGTGTATGTGTGTGTGAGGGTGTATGCTTGTGTGCTGTGTTTAATTACTGCAGTGGATGGATGCTGTGTGGCCCAGCAGGATCCTGCAGGAATGGAAGGATCCACAACTGTGCTTGGCATCCACTGACACTTCTGCCCACAGTGCATCAGGGCCAGGACTTAACTTAAAGCCTTCCTGTCTGAGGGAAGCAGCTCACTTTTTCTTTACCGTAACACCGCGAAATCCCAGCGTTTGACCTTGCGAACTGAACTCCGATAGGCCGCGGCGCTACGTTTGCCAGAGTAAATCGGGAGAAAGTGTGTTTTAGTCGAAAATACCATATAATTTGACCCTAGTGAAAACAAGAAGTTTGACTCTCGGTTGGCAGAGATTTGGAAGAAAGGTTTTTCCAAGTAAATGTGAGTGAGAAGAACAAATGTAAGTACATTTACTCGGCTAGTGCACTTAACCACAGTTTTGAGGTACTTGCACTGCACTGTATTTGCATTTTACGCTGCTTAATCCTTCTCCTCTACTACGTTCCAAAGGGAAATATTCCACTTCTCACAGCACCACATTTATTTGACAGCTATATTTACTTTTCAGAATAAATTTGACATAAAACGCCAACAGAGTCAGAATCCGAATTTAAATCAGCTTTATTGATGTATGCGTGACTTTTTTTTCCTGTACTCTCATATTACTTATAAAGAAATAAAACGCACATGCCTTTGAACAAGTGCAACAGGTGAAATAAAAGAAAACAATTTTCACTACTATGTACAGTTACAAATATGTGAAAAAGAGCATTTACAGATTCCAATGAAAGGAATAAATACAGTTATTATACAGGGTTACTAACACTTTATGTACATGAAGTAGGTGAACAAGAGTGCAATGGAAGCAGACAGCTGCATTAACATGTGATATACAGTGGTTCAGAGTTAGAGGTTTAAAAGGAGCTGTTCCTGTCATTATAGGCTGATTTAAATGTTCATCAGACTGTTCTTGTGTCTGGTTGTTTTGGCGTTCAGTGATCTGTAGCACCTGCCAGAGGGGAGGAGTTGGAACAGAGTGTGTGTTTACCTGTCTGTTCTCTAACTCTGAACATGTATAAGTCCTGGATGGATGTTATAGTCTCTCTATGTCATTGATGGTGGCTGTTTTGAACCAGACAGTAACTTCACTGCTGGAGTATCAATGTGTGTAGAACTGCATCAGCATATCAACGTATGATAACGCTCTAAAATACAAGACACACTCGCAGAATAAACCAGCGGGTCCTGACCTTTTTTTGATAGAACTTATAGATGGCGGCAATAACGTAGCTGTGAAACTCGTATCCAGATTTCCAGATGGTGCTCTGAAGGAGTTCATGTCCTCAGCATAGCAAAAACAAAATTCACCCCCAGACACCCTCCCTCTGTCTCTCATTTGTCTCCCTATCTCTCTGTTTTTGTTTAATAAAATCATGCTTGCTCATCAGCACAGGAGGCCGGGGCGTCTCTTCTTTCTGGGCAAGAGCAGCAGCAGCATTGGCTCCCCTGGGGCATGGCGGGGGTGGAGGTGGTGGTGGTGGGTTTGGTTCGGTGTGTGCCGCCGCTGTCGGTCTGTAGTGAATGCAAATGAGGCTCTGCTCTCCCTGATAAACTCTCTGTATATACCCAACTCTATCTCTGACTATCACGCTCTCTCCCTCGCTGTCTCTCGTCCCATCTATCTCAAGGTCCTGAGGGTGCGCACGCCGTCCTCCACCTTTGTTTAAATCATGATAACAAGGTGCACTTAGCACTCAGCTGTCACACGCACACACAGTCAGAAATGGTGGCTTTATTACACTATAGGTATGTAGATCACTAGAAGATACAGAGATGGTGATCATACAGGAAAAATGTTGTACATGTTGCTCCATGTTGCAGGTTTACTCCCCAAATGCACGACACTGAACGTTAGACGGCAGGGGAACTTGGGTCCAATGTCCATTTATATACACCGATCAGGCATAACATTATGACCACCTGCATAATATTGTGTTGGTCCCCCTTATGTGGTCAAACATCCTCTGAACCATTGGACAAGAGAACCTCTCAGGGTGTCCTATGGGGTCTGGCACCAGGATGTTGGCAGTGGATCCTTTGGGTACTCTGGCTTGTGCAGTGGGGCCTCTGTCAATCCAACTTGTTCAACTGCATCCTGTTGATGCTTGATCAGAATGGGGTCTAGGAAATTTGGAGGTCAAATCAACATCTTGGGCCATTGTCATGTTCCTCAAGATGTTCCTGATTGGTTGATGTTGTTGCCATGTGGTGGGGTGCATTTTCCTGTGGGGGGTAGACCAGTGACATTTGGGATTTCCATTTGCATGAGGGAGTGTGTTTGTTCTGGGACAATGTTTATTTGGGTGTCTAAGTCTCATCAACACGGATGTTAAAATCCAAGGATTTCCAGCAGAACACCACATAGTACCAATATGATCAATGTTATTCACTTCACCTGTCAGTGGTCATAATGTTGTGGCTGATTGGTGTATATTCAGTGAGAATGGGACTGTTACCTCCATACCATGCCTCTTTACCTTCAATTGAATCCATTATTGTCTTTAAATGCTCATATTAGCTGAGAGCAAGTCGACCTCTCAAGCATGAATCACCCTGTTTAGCATGTGGAAAATATATTAAACTTCGGATGACTGTTTATGCCTCATTAATAACGGAGTGCAATTATTTGTTGAAAATCTCCTGTCTCCAGTAGGACTAACCTCCACCTCAACTTAATTATCTCTCAGCTGTTTCATGCTAATGTGAAGTGTGTAAAGCAGGCTTTTTAATGATGCGGCGTGTTTGATCGCTCTAAAGCTCCTCCGCCGGTAGGATGGATACCATTTGTTTTTCTCAGTCATTAAGCAAATAATCTTATGTTGATTGCCAAAAGCTAATTACACTAGCCACTGCTGGAGTCTTCAGTGCAGGATAGAGTAAAGCCGCTGTGCAGGTAGAGCTGACAAGCTTTTAGCAGAGCTGTTCTCTTCTCCATATTTCCTTTATAATCCTCATAAATTTTGCTTATTGTTTCCAGTAGAAAAGGAAACTATACGGCTTTTCTTTATTCGCTACTGCTCAACACTGCAGACTTTACTGACCTTGCATCCTAATGTATTTTTATAAGCCGATTCCACAAGACTTTAGTGCCTAGGCAGATTAAAATAAGAATCATACAGTATTATCAACTATTTATGGCCGCCACAGATCCTGTAATACAACATGACACAAGAAAAGAACACTGCAGATGGAAAACCCTGTTTTCCCCGCAGCTGCTGGTTATTGAAAGCATGCATTATAGGCTTTGAAAAACTGTAACGGCACCAGGAAGTCTTGGCGTTGTTATATGTGGCTGTTAAACAGATTTGTCAGAATATATTAAAACACTGTTGAACTCCTGAGTCATGATAATGTACAGATGACGTTTATTTTATTTTATTTGCATCATTCTAAACAGCTACAAGCCTTTTAATGCAGAAAACCTTGTGATCTGAGCCCCTCACTTGAGGCAAAAGATGCTTTATGCTTCACAAGAAGTTGAGTCAGCTCTAAAATATGATCCTGTCCTTGTGCAGAGTATGCTCCTCTCCACCGTTCTCACAGGCTTGCAAAATGATAGTATTAGGAGTGACCTCCAGCCAAACCTGCAGCTGCTCCCCGAGACATATCGCATGTGCAAATGAAACAGGGAGACGGAATAAAAGGAGGAAGATGATATAGCAGCCCTTGTTGCATTCAGCTCAGTCAAGTTTCACAGTCGGTGGAATGACCAGATAGTGTAGTACATCTAAGCACAGAATCAAAGGAGCGCGCTCAGACATGGTATTATTAGAAATTCTTCGTGTTCTGATCTGAGAATGTGAGAATCTGCAGCATGTGATCCTGATTTAGTTTGACTCATGTTTAAATGATTTTAATGTTCCACCTTTTAATACAAGAGGAATATACTTTTGCTCACCGTGAAATCAGTGTCATAAACTACAGGTTTCTCTCAACATCGTCAAGTGTAGCTATGGATTGAATTATAGAATAGAATAGAATAGCCTTTTATTGTCATTACATAACATGTAATGAGATAGAGAGCTCCCCATAAAAGTACAAACATAAGAATACACAATGTATATACAATATAAATAAACAGATTTTAAAAGAGTCGACATACACTCAATATCAATATTAATATAATATTGTGCCAGCATATTGCATAAAGTATATTACACATTGCCCAGTATATTGCACAACAGTGTGTTGGTTTGTAGGTTCATGCATATGAGAGTTCAGGGTGGTTATGGCTCTGGGAAAGAAACTGTTCTTGAGTCGAAACTGTTATTGAGTATAATATAATAATAATAATAATAATATAGACATAGAGGTTTAAACTGGTTATTTGGAACGTTTAACCCTTTTATTCACTGTTCCACAGTATTTTACATAATAGACCATGAAACTTTCCCAACTGACAGTTTTCTGACATGTTTAAATGGGCATATATGATATTCTATACCTGCAGATGCCCTCATTTGCCTTAACTACCAGAGCAGAAATCTCAATATAGGATAAAGCCAGGTTTAAAGTTCTTGTTTCATTTTGTTGACATTTACATTGTAGTTAGACATTATAGATAGTGCAGAAAGTTAAATAACTTCTTCTGTCACTTTAAAAACCAGAAAACATCCATTTGCCATGTTTTTCAGGATAAAATGTCCTATGAATCAGGCTGTGACTCATATATGAACAAACTCTCAGTACGAACCTTCAGAATAGAGATGGGAATGAAGCTAGAAAGTTTGGTATATAGGTGTTACTGAAGTGCAGACTTCTGTCTCAGACTTGGACTACTGAAATCTATCAGACACAAAGAGGCAGTCTAGTAAAACACCCTAAATGTGTATTTTGGATGTTTTTTTTATTTATTTGTCTGGAATTAGACCTGCTATGGGGGCAAAATATCCCAAAATCTCAAAATTGACCGGTGTATGAAAAAACAATTGCTTTACCTGCAGTGTGTCGCCTTAAGTTTAGAAAAGTGCTTTTATTTATTTATTTCACTCTCTCGCTTCATGAAAGATTTGTGATGTTTACAGTGAAGGAGATATGCATCCATTATCTATACCCACTTTATTCTGCCGGGGGTCACGGGGAGCTGGAGCCCGTCTCAGCTGACTGTAGGCCCTGCACAGGTTCACAGCAGGGCCAACAAAACACACCTACAGTCAACTTGGAATCATGAATTAAAGGTCAAATTTGTAGCATTTCTGCAAGAAAATGTCTAAAAACAACAATATTTTGTTGACTTTTGTACTTAGATTATCCCACATGTTTGTAATATGTTCAAATGCTGACAAAATAAATGATTTTATTCAATGTAAGTGTGTGTTTAACATACCACACCTGTCTTTTGACTATATACACCGATCAGCCACAACATTATGACCACTTAACCTTTGACCTCCAAACTTCCTAGACCCCATTCTGATCAAGCATCAACAGGATGCAGTGGAACAAGTTGGATTGATAGAGGTCCCACTGCACAAGCCAGAGTACCCAAAGGATCCACTGCCCTGGTCCTGGTGCCAGACCCCATAGGACACCCTGAGAGGTCCTCTGGTCCATGTCCAATGGTTCAGAGCATGTTTGACCACATAAGGGGGACCAACACAATATCAGGCAGGTGGTCATAATGTTATGCCTGGTGGAAGAGAGATGTGAGGAATTATTTCTTCTGGTATCAGTTGTATAATTAAAGGTTAAAACATTATTTTAGCTCTAAAATAAAAATAAAACTTAAAAAGAAGATATAATATTACTTTCCAGTATGCACCACTAGACCCCTACTTTATTAACAAGAAATACTTATTATATTTGCCTTGAAGGGACTTATGATTAGTTAAAGTCTCCCATCATAGGATAGAATGGAGCCCCTTGGATCCATTGAATTACAATATGAAAGGTTAGTGTGACATTTCTGCCCAATGATGCCAAAAAAATAATGCCTACCCCAGCTTTAAGGTCCACAAAATTGAACATGAAAAACCAGTAAGGCATTTTAAAATACAAGTGGTGTGGTGTAATATCCGTATGCTCGTCCAAAACTGTGGATAGTAATGGTGCTGTGTGGACAAGATACAGTTATTGGATTTCTCCCTTCAGTGTGTCAAACACTCAGCCATCAGCATCTGTTTCCTGCGGTCCTCCTTGAGTGTCTGTGGTTATTTCAGGACATCCACTGGCAGTCATTCATCTGAGGGGAAATCTGTCTCACTGTTCACACTAAAGGCGGACATTTTCTAACATCTCCCTGCATCCCTTTCTGTTTCATTCTGTTTGTATGTCATGCATTTGTCCTCCCCTGCTTTTCAATCCCTCTGTGTCCATACCATTTTTTTTCTGTCATAATTGTTGTTATTGCCCTTGGCCTCAGCTGCGGTGGTAGATATCTGAGATAACGGCTTACTCTATCTCTCCTCCTCTGTCCTCAGGGACAAACACAGACTGATGCTCTCGGCCCTGGAAAACAGTGGCTAGCGGGATGGTTAACATTCTTGTTAGTGTAGCTTTCCTCTGTTTCAGATAAGGACTGCTTAGTGTGTTTATACTGTAAGATGAATCACGCAAACTAGAATGGATTTGGAATGCGTCCCAGTAACCGAGGATAATGCCCCCATGCAGATTAACTTGTTGTGCAAAGGGATGCAGGTATATGCAGCACCTCTGCACTGCTGAGTAAATAGAGGTTGTGTGTGTGTGTTTGCAAATGAGCCCACACAGCAAAAAAATTGAGCGAATTAGGTGTGTGTGTGTCCCTCAGTGAACTTGTGCATATGCATTTGTCTTTGCACCTGCGTGTGTGTGTGTCTCTGTGTTTGTGTGTGTGTGAGACTGACTCCTCTGGCCAGGCTGTGTTTGTATAATGTTGAATGTTGTTGCCTCTGAGACCTGGCCCATCCAGCGCCTCCAGCTGTGGGCTTTAACCCAAGCTGCTGTGGGCTGTGTGACCCACCACGCCAAATGTGCACACACACACACGGCCACACACACACACACATGCATGCATCTCTAAACACACATCTTACGCTTTAATTTATGCAATCAGTGCTCTCGATTTACATACATTACCATAGATCATACATGTTGAGGCTGCTTGCAAGGTCACTGCTGTGAATCTCTCTTGTATAAATGGATGAAACACGTATGCAGCATATTCTTGATTTACCTCAGGAGCTACGGCGCCCGGTTGGAGGCCGTTTTGTGCTACACGCTATAGTATTCCTGTGACCTGCTACAACCGCTCAAGACATGTGAAATGCACAGACCGCATTATCACATAATTGCAGGGTGCACGAGCGAGGATGTCTCTCTTAGTATAAGAGCCCTTAATGCTAAACAATGGGCCTCCTGTTTCCACTATGGCGGTATGTAACTGCATGTGTGCTGCTGAAAAGGGGAGTGATGTCTCTCTCACCCACGTCTCCTTCCCCCCCTTATTCCTCCCACCCTCTGAACTGGTTAACATGCATTTCATTAGACGGGGGGAATCATGCTCTTTTGGCTTGTCTCCTCCACTTGCAGCACGCCTCCCTCCAGTGCTGGACGCAATGATTCTCCAAGACGGCAGCAGGTCCAAGCCCCGCTTTCCACTTTGCATCCAGCCATAGGGAGAGCTGTGGATAATTCACCTCTCCTCACTCCCCTGTCTCTAACTGAGATGGATGCAGATGAGCTTTTCTATACCTCTCATTGTGTGTGTGCAGGAGGCGGTGTGCCTTAAGCAAGAAATGGATTGGTCTGTGTCTTTAGACTGGGCCCCGGTGCAGCAGGCGGAGAGTATAATCTGATTTAAAGCATGTCAAGGATTGTGAATAATTTCCTCATTACCCCCACCCCTCCCGTCATTTTCAGGGCATATTTAATTTAACAAGAAGAGGGAGAAGGTTTGTGTGTATGTGTGTTTGTGCATGTGTCTTTGTGTGTGTGTGTGTTGTGTGTGTGTGTGTGTGTGTGTCACTTCTATGCTGCAGACTGTCTCATATCTTCCCGCTCGAGGAGGAAAGAATTACTCCTTGCATACTCTCTCTCTCGCCGTCTCTCACTTTGCCTCCCTCTCCGACCCCCTGAGAGCTACAGCTGTCACAGTGTCACTTTTCCCATCCATAATTGAGGAGTGTGCACTGCACAAAGCCCATGAAACCATGTCAACCACTTCCAGTTGCTCCTGTTAAATAATCAGGCAGAACCAACAGTGCCAGGGGGGAATATGCCTGTGCAGCTGCCTGTCTTGCTGGCTTGTGTAATCAGTCCTCAACGTACCCCCACTTCACCCCCCACACCCCTCAATTTACTTAAAAAAAAGAGTCACTCTTCACTGGCCCCTGTTGCCAGACTTGTCCAGTCCAAGTTAGCTCCAAGAATCTTGATAAAGCAGAACAGCAGCTTTGATTGGTTGTCGGGAGTGAAAGTAGGAGGCTGTTCTGTTTTATGTCCTGAGCTTCACCCCTTTCATCCACCAGATGTCTCTCTTTCTGCTTCCAGTCATCAGTCTGCCACACCCACCTCACCTGTTCCCAATTTTCAATCAGCTCCCTTGTATATACACCTGCTCTCCACATCCACTCCTCCACCAGATCGCTTTTGTGCGCTTGGCTGAACTCTCCAGTCTTGTTGTTCTGCCTTGTTTGCTGAGGGTACTTGTTTGCACCACAACCTCTGCCTTGCCCTCTGGTTTTTGTTTGCCTGGCTGCCACCCTGCTTGTAAGCTTCTGTTTTTTTCAAACGGTTCCTGCCTGGTTCAGTAAACATTTGTGTCCTGCTCTAGTGGCACACACCATGACTGAATCAAATAGTCCAGGTTGATCTCAACATGAATAAGAGAGCAGCTTTGTGCTGCCGTGCTTTGAGCTGAATGCTAATGTCAGCAACGTAAGATACTCACAGTGATAATGGCTGCACCTTGATGTTTTAAAATCCCCCTTCAGTTGTTGGTTAAACCTCTAATCTCATCTCTGTATCACATTTACATAGAGTTATTTTATGTAAGTTATTTAAAATGGTGTGCTTCCTCTAGATTGTGCCGATCTATGTCTTTCTACCTCTTTCTCCATTCACCACTTTCCACTCATGGCAGCTCGAGCACACCAGCTCTCCTACAACTCTGCTCAAACACTGTAAAACTCTACAGTACTGAATGGAAAGTTAAGTTGGAGGAATCCAGAAATAATGATACAGAAATGCCTGAATAACTATGGATAGTCATGAAGTTTTGGGGAATAATTTCTTTATTTACAATTCTTTATTGTAAATAACGTACATAATACTCTACAGGATTTTTTTTTTTACATTTGTAAATGAGTGTTCATGTTCTATGTTGTATATTGGAGTTAAGTGCCATTATAGAGCCAGTCCAGTTATTTAAATACAGTTTGAAGTGAGGACTGAATAATTTTTCCTTAAGAAATGTTTGAACAAAGTTTTAATGAAAGAAAAAAATGTGGTAAATTCATTTGACAATGCAACATCCAACAGAGACACTGACATGGAATGATGAATTTACATTATTTAAGCAAATAAACAATATTCTAGATAAAGAAATAAACAAATAATTCTCAGA
>OMNN01103372.1:0-19784 GCA_900302755.1 Chromis chromis
GGTATCTACTCGGCTCGGCTCGGCCCGGTTATGTTCACGTTTCCACCGACCCGGCCGGAGCAGTTGGGGGGCGGGGCTATCGTGTGCGGCTATCAGCTCTGCAGAGGGACACTGAACCGCTGCTGAAACAGCAGCGATCCCCGTGGAAAACGACACAAAAGTGTTAATATGTGTCCTTGTTCTCCAGGACGTCTCTGGTCTGATCAGATGTATTGGAATGAATCCCAGGACACACAGAGGTTTTGCACACACACACTGTTGCGCTGAAATCCGGTACAATTGTGTCGCGGATATGCAGAAGTGCCAGCGGTGGGCAACAGGTGACGCGGACCTTGTTCATACAATAATACTATAAGGTCTGCGGTGGAAACACTGTATGAACAAGCGGTGTTTTACACATTGGTGTAGTTTCTCAAAGTTTGCTCGCTGAGCTGCCGGTAACGGCATGTGGACTACATACTACATACACAGTTGCTCACCGATGACAGTTGTCTCGGACCAATCAGCGGTCTAGAAATTTCCACGTCACGTTATACAACCGGGCTACTTTTTTTGGAAACCTGACGGAGTAGGTACCAAAAAACATGGTGGTACCTGCTTAACGGGTACTTTTTCTGGTGGAAACGCGGCTAGAGTCGAGCCGAGCCGAGCCGATACTGTCGGTGGAAACGCGGCTTTAGACACGTGTGAAAACCCATGTATAAAGTAAGTAGTAAAATATCTTTAGTATTTTTCCCGTTATTGGTGACACCAGGGGTACTTGAAAAAAATGTTGATTCCTGTTTTATTTCATTTTTGTAAAATAAATTCAACATTTGTTTTTTCATTTTTATGATTCATGGTGTGTAAATACTGCACAAAATATAAATATAAAAGTTTGCTCTTCTAGCCATGGTTGTGCTGTTTCCATAGAGGTGCAGGACTTTATATTGTGGTGAAAAATGAGGCCACAGTGACAAGAGCAAAAAATGCCAACTGCTTAGGGTTCACAGGTAGGGGTAGAAATCACAGGGTACCTCACGATACGATACGCGATACATGGCTCACGATACCGATACTATCACGATACAGCGATACAGCGATAATCGATATATTGCAAGACAATCACATAATGATACATCACGATATCTATAACTGAAAAATACAAAATGCCTGTAAAAAGGGTTAAGTTCAGTATTTATTTATTTACTGGAGTTTGGTGTCACTTTCACTGGATTTGACACAAATTTGGATGAACCACTTAACAAAAACTGAACAACTAACAGGGTTCGGGTTCGGGTTAGGCTAACAACTAACAAAAAGGCTGACTTGAAACGTTAGCGGCATCAGCCGCTTTCTCAGCGAGGAGTTCAGGATGGTGGCGTTGCAGGTGGGTTTGCATGCGAGGCAGTTCTTGCATAGGGCATAGTCTTTGTCCAGCTTGCTTGTTCCCTCAATGTTGCCAAAGCCCAAATGGGTCCACACTTTGGACTTAAATGTGGGTGGGGCGTCTCTTACGGTAGTGTTGCTTTCCTCCATTATACCTGTACAAACTCTTCTTCAGTCAATTCATTTCTGCTCAAGTCTCCCTCATTCATGTTCATTCATTAAGTAGTGATGCTGGGGAAATGGCAGCTGGCAGGGGAATCTGGCAGGGTTTAGAGCGCCTTATTGGAGCGCCTTATTATATTAATTAAAGAATCGACATTTGGCGCCAGCGTATCGATACTTATATCGCACGAGGAGGGACGACGATAAATCGCTGTATCGATATTTTGTCCCACCCCTATTAACAGGGTTAAACCAGGCCAGAAAAGGGGTCTATATTGTAATATAAGTCTAAAGGTCTGCAATATGCATACTGCTGACCTTTAGACTTGTAATAGCAGGGAATGTACACGTAAAACTAACTACATCAATTAGAGAGCTATAAATCATGGCTATATTTCTTGTCCCCGTAAACTATGGCATTAAATATCCACATATAATCTCAGAACCATAGCAGTAAATGAAATAAATGTCATGCTGTCATTATGAATATTATTAATTACATTGCACTGTGTGAAAATTAAAGGCTCATTCTTTCATTAAAGGCATGTTCGGCATGTCTTCAATCTCACATTTTTCACGTCATATTCTTTGCACCGTCTCTGAATGCAAATGCAAAGCGTGGATAGAGAGGAGAGCAGCAGCAGGTCACGGTCTTGTGTTACCTTTGAAAGTGCAGGATGAGGAAACGGAGGGTGGGAGTGTGCTAGTGAGGGCTCTACTTCATCAGAGATACGAGGAATCCTTCCATCTTGTTTCCTGTGAGTCAGAGAGGATGGAGGGGTGGGGAAAGAGAGAGAGAGAGAGAGAGGCAGAGAGAGAGAGGAAGGTTATGGCTAGTTTTGAGTCAAGTTTCTTATTTAAGCAATACGAGCATGGGAAAATGTAACACGACTGACTCATCCCACCGAAGCAGATCGCTGAGCTTTTACTACACTGAAATGTAATATGATTATGCCACAGTGTGCATCTTTATTCAGGAGTCGCACAAAACATGCCGTCCATTGGGTGTAGTTGTTGCCTTTACAGCAGCTGGGTTAAAGGTGCTGAGATGAGTGCGATTAGAGACGAGACCGTGAAACGACGCAGATCAGCTGCACAGAGGAAGAGGCAAGTGTAGACGTGAGGCAGAACAAAGTGGAAATTGATACAAAGCAGAAGAAGAAAGGACCCTGGGCTTTCATCTTCTAACCTGCTGCCCGCGCCACTCTTCCTCTGTTCCTCCCAGCCCCCTGCGCTCCTCTGTGTGGTTGGAGAGAATTACCAGTCTGACCAGGATTCTGGTCACAGCTTATTACTTCACACTTCGTCTCACACAACAGTCAGTTGCTAGAACTGGCAGCCCGTCTGTGCATGCATCCTGTTCACAAACCTGCAGCAGAGGGCATTTCTAAACACTGCTCAGGAGCTAAAGAAACACAGAACAATAGCACAATCTGATTTCTTGGTGAGAATAGAGTGAGAATTGGAGGCGTGGGCACTCACACTCACATATTTGCTACATTCTGCCATCTTGGCAACGCTGCACAGTTGTTTAAAGGTGGTCAATCTGAAATAAGATCATCTCTTCTGCAACACAGGCCATTATTAGATATTGCAGCTCTCCCTTATCTGAAAACACCTTGCCTATTACAGCTGGGGAAAATCTATGAGTCTGAGTAAACAGAGCTGCACTTTCATGACAAAAGATTGCTGACCTGGGGTTGAGGTTAGGAAATCTATTTGTAACATAGCAGAAACACTGCTCTTTGTTGCCTCTGATCTCTGCTGAATTCAGGAAAATGACTGAAAGAGGCTGTCAGATCTTTCCCGCAGCATCCTCAGCTTCTCAGAACCGACATTCCTCCAGAGTGTGAACTTGGTTACCTCTTTCATATTGTACAGCCGCAACACAATGAAAATACAATGTCAAATGCTGCTTCAAGTTAAGAATGACGCATTAAAATCTGCCTACAAAGACATCGCTTACTGAGTAAGTCAGGCATCTCTCAAGGCTGAGGTGACAGCTTTTGTAACTGTCCCATGGGGCAAATTAGCCTCATTAAGATTCATGTAGTGCCAAACCAAACTGGACGGTGTTTTGGGTGTCATTTCAGCACATACAAAACAGTTTCCTTTACATCCTTCCATCTATTAGGTCTTCCTAAACCAAGACTGATTTGCACCTTTGTGCTTTCATTATGGACATGAGTTGACCCATGTGGGAGTTTGGGTTAGCTGTCTGCGTGCTGAAGCAGTTGAACCGGTAAAACCTGGAAAAATAAAAATAAAAACCTGGCATGTGTGTGTGTGTGTGTGTGTTTATAATGTCACTATATTGATTTACAAGGCAGATAACAGGAATATATCCAGTGAAGGGGTAAGCTTGACTCATAGAGATGGCAGGCTGGCATATTCTGACTGTCACAGCAAGCACACGTTATCAAATACCACCATCCTGACATATGACATGGTGATACTGTATCATATGGACGTATTAGGTCTCAAATTAGAGATGGATATTCAGTAATTTATCTGCTGCTTTGAACGCACTGCAGCTGCTCTGGTGCAGCAGATCATTTATTAGCATGCAAAGAGTGTGAAGCAAGCATGAATGTTACAGACTGAACAAACGGTTTCATTAAGGCACATGTGGCTGGTATTCCATAAGTGGATGCAATGCAGCAGTTGTTTATGTTTTATATATCTGTTTCATATACATTAAAAGTGCTCCCAGTGTGGGTTCTGTGAATCTCGGCTGCGAGGATGCTACAAATCTTGTTGTAGTATTTATTAAATTCATATGTACCCACCAGTGATAAAAACACACTCCATTCTTTATTGCTGAAAAAGGATGGAAAGCACTGTGTGTGTCTCAGAATCAAGACAGCATTGTATTGTTCATTTATGCATTGGCTCAGCTTTTTCTCTCATTTTGGAAAGACCACAACTCACTGCATGCCAATCATTACATATTTATGTTATGACTCACAATAATAATGCCACTAATATGTCTTTGATGAGCCCAGATGTCTGTAATGACAAAAACTTGTTTTGCTAACCTTTTAAAGGGTGGATACTAATAGTTACTTATTGATTTAGTTAATCATTGGGCAAATGATTTAAAATTGACCACCACATCAAGTTCCCAGACAAACAGATTAAGAAAACTATAGTAAAGATTATTCACATTTAAGAAGGCAGGCCAATGAAATTATTATCTTAATAGTTTTCTATCAATGTCCTCCTTATTTGAACAATTGTTGCTTTGTTTTTTTAAGACACACACATTTTCTCTCATTCCTAACTTGTGATGGCCTACAGTCAATTAAACTCAATCCTGCACTATGTCCTAATGAGTTTTGGCCCTGACGGCTGACAGAGGTCAAACCTGCACACAGCGGCAGACAGGTGGCAGGTCACCGTGTCACACTGATGGGCTGATTGACACACACATAGCACAACCCTAAGCATCACTTAGCCAGGTTAAACAATGATGGAGGCACTGTCTACTGCCAAGCTGCCCACTCATGATCCACAGAGGAAAGTCTGTTGTTCAGTTACATTTAATGAACTATTTCATCTTGCAGCTATGAGTTTTACACACATAGAAAAGGAGATAAAGAAGAACAAGAAAGGGGTAAAAGACAATGTATAACTTTCTCTCCCCTGCAGTGAAACACACACTGCTCACACATGTGTTACTAAAAGACCCTTGATCATCTGCTTTCATGGGCTGAGCCTACCAATTCTCTAAAGATGCATTCATCTTGTAGTTACTTATTTCTCTGTGGCGCACACACTGTGCACAAAGCTCCTTCCTCTTTTTTTCTCCAAACTGAGGTTAAATTCTTGATACAGCTGCAGGTTTTATAAATGTACGTGTCACCTAGCAACATTACCTATCCCTTCAATCACTGTCAAACGCTCAGTCTGAAAAACCAACCCAAACATATGCTACAAAATGAATGCTGCAATCAAATTACCCAGGATTATTTTTACTAGTATTATTATTATTATAGCCCATGGCTCATTTTAAAGGAAAATGCAGTTGTGAGGAGACCGACCAGTTTATCTGTTAAATGATGTAACACATACAATACATGACACTGACTGGTTTAAAAAGAAAAAAAAACAGTAGTTTATTTTATTTTTGACACAGTTGCATGTTTAAGTTTACACATGTTTTAGGTTGTTACTTTCAACACACTGATAATAACCAACAGTGACTAAAGATAGCGTATCCTTAAGTCGTTGCATAGAGCACCAGAATGGACAATCGATAGTACCAGGGACAAATACCCAAACTCCTAAAGAACTGATATTCTCCTTCCCTTTGCCCTTTGCTTGCTGGATTACAATTCTTTTCAAGATAGTTGCCTATTTTTACATTCATTTCTGGCAGCAGAAGATTTGGACACAAAACATTCTGAAAAGAATCCTGTGTTTACCAGCAGCAGCCTCCACAGACTATCGGGTCACGAGCTCAGATAGAAATTCCAGATTTTTGTAGTCCAATCATGGGACAAGCTGTGCAGCACCTGCAAATACCAATGAGCTGGGCAATGCTCTGCAAACTGAATCTCAAACATAAATTTGAGTAGGATGGGTTTGCAGTGGGTTGCTGTTTCAGAGAGCACAGAAAGGGTCAAGGTCAGTCCGACGGAGCAAAACAGATTCATTTGCATGGTATGGGTCAAGGTGTCACATACACAAACTGCGTTTTAATGAAATATGCATTTTCTCTAGGGGTATTCTAACCTTTCAAACGAAAATTATATCATTCATGTCCCGTACGTGACCATGTTTGGTTTCCTGATTTTGCAGATACACTTTTTAAAAAATAGGCAAAAGAGGTAAGTGCATTGTGTGATAATATGTTTGTGGTAATGTGTCATAACTGGTTGACTGTAATACATTTAGCTTAGATTACAGTTGCACAGAATTGCACTAAGTAAATTAGAATATACAGAGGATTTGCCATTATCTGTTCATCTGTTGTGGTTAGCATCACAAAGTCAGAGTAACTGCAGTCAACTGAAAGTCAGGCCAGTTTGTAAAAAATCAGCAGAAAAAATAAGAGTCAGCAGAGAAAAATAATCCATAAGGTGACAAATATATGTTGCCACTCAAAAAACTGAAAAGTTAAAAGTGAATCTAAAAGCTGATCTGGGAGACTCTTCAGCAAAAATCTACAGTGTTTCTTCTCGCAAATAGTGCTGACCTCAGGCTACATACTGGCCGAACATGCCTAGTGCACATGTCCAGCTCAATGATGCATTGATTTCTCTGGCAAACAAAAGATAGCCACGGGCACTGCAGGGTGCTGCTATGGTAGAGTAACCTTGTCTATTAATGGTACAGTAACTTTGTCCATTAAAGCTTATCAAATGGGTTTAAGCAGACAAGCCTCCCTCAGCAAAACGACCTTGGGGCATCTTGCATTAATAAAGATATCAGACGGGCTAGCCTGTGCTTTGTAACTGTGGTCCACATGAGCTATGACTCATGTCTGCAACAAGAAGACAAACAAACTTTAAACTTATCTGATATAGAAGCATTGTCAAGATCTAGCTCCTCCCAAATCTGTTCAATCCAACTGTACACATGGAGTTATATGAGTCAACTTTAACAGTCCAATCTACACAGGAAAGTCCTGTTGAGAGAGGGCTTTAAATTTCAAATATATATCTACAAGCACATGCAACAAAAACACAAAAAAAAGGAAAGAAAAAGAAAAACAGAATCAACACAGTAGCAGCATGTCTATCCATCACCTACACCCACAGTCAGCAACAATACTTAGATATCAAGGTTCATCTGAAGACTTTGGAGAGATCTGTCTTAATCTGTCGACATGATTGCCTATGAGCTCGAACTGCTGAAAGACTGAGCTGAAAAGAAGAAACGACTGTCTCTTTGTAATTGGAGCTCTGCCAGAGAGAACGCTTATTTTTCTTGCTTGCTTACGGCCATTTAACTGGGTGTAAAGCTGTAATTGTGTTATGATAATACTACATGAGGTTATCATCACCATTATGATCATCACCATCATCAGTCAGTCCTTCTCTTGACGTCAGCAAAAGACAGATCTTGGAGTTACTCCAAAATAACTGAATTGGAGACTTTGCTTTGGCAAAGCAGGCATTTTGCAGGCATGCTGGCACATTTGGAGCTTGATAATTATCAACATAACAGTCAAACGGAGCTCAAATGAATGTGAGAGCTCAGACCGCCTGGATGCTGTTTTCCCAATTCTTTGTCTTTGGGGCAGCTTCAGGTTTCACTCTTCATTGACTTTGTAGATTAAATTCTTGCTCTTGGCTCGAGTTCCTAAGAGTCATAAATACTGAACAAAAATAATATTTGGATCATGTTTTTGCTTGAAGAGTAATGTCTTGTTTGGCTGCATCTTTCCTTCCACCAGCACCACACAGACACGAACACACAAACATCGAACGACACACACACACACAGTCTGAAAGAGACAAGTACACATAAACCCCTAAGCTTTGCAGGTCCACTTAGTAGACAGCAACTAATCTAATCAAGTACAGCAGCTAATGCACAATGAAAGCAGAGTAATTTACTCGGGATGCCAGTCGGCCACTTCCTGGGTGGACAAGAGAGAAAAAAGGGGAGGAAGACAGAGAAAGACCCGGAGAGAAAGTTCAGCATTCAGAGTGACACAGGACAGAGAGATCAGGGCAGATCAGTGGGAGCTAGAAACAGCAATACAACACGCAGACTTTAGCTGCTTCTATTCCATGTCAGCACCTGTCTTGTACTGACTTCAGCTCAATTCATCTATCATTAAGCAGTTCAGCTCAGTCCGTTATGTTTGTCCATGCTTACCTGTCTGTAGTGCTGCCTGCCTCACTTGCAGCTCAGTCTGTCCTCCTCAACAACTTGGTGCTCCTCTATGTATCGCTCTCTCCGAGTGTCTGACTCAGTCTCTCTATCCTCTAACACCTGCTGTCGGAGATCAGCCTCTCTCCTGTCAGATGATGCTGAGAGCAGCCCTCCCTCTATCCTCCCTCTCCGTCCTACCCTCCCTGTTTTCCTCTCTCTCTCTCCCTCTCTTCCCCTTCTTCACATTCATGCATGTATTTTTCTGCTTTTATTCTAAGGCGAGCACAAACGCTCCCTTCTTTCTCTCTCTCTCTCTCTCCTCTCTAAAGTCTCCCCTCTCTCTTTCCATCTCCACCTCCCCTCTTTCCTCTTGATCTGTGTATGACAGAGAGCTGCCCATCCAAGCTCTGGGTGTTGCTTTGCTTAGGATTTGCTTCAGTGAGTCTGCTTGTTAATAGCAGATTTTGCTCATTGAGTAGGAAAAAATGCTGCGGCCGGATGTAGGCTTGAAAGCAATATTTTCAAAAAGACAAAGAAAAGGACATTACCTCATCTGAAAAGCGACATCAGATCTCTCTGTCCTATTATCTGCCTCGCTCTGACAGCTTGCTTCAACATCATAAAACCCCTCCTGCACAAATTAGCCTAACCATCCCATTGTCCATTTGACACATTAGTGGCAGGCAGTTAGCTGAAAAGCTCTCCAATGTTGCAGATTTTGGAGCACACTCACATACATAATGGAGAAAATCACTTGCTCAGCCCACAGAGGAATAAGTACAGGTCGGTGTTGTCCAATGTATTACAGAGTAATCACATTTTCCTATTTGGTGGGATGCTAAATCCTCATGTATCAACATGCATAAGACAGTAAGAGACATTGCTATGCATTACACAGTCACAGCAAAGTAGGCTAAAAACCACTCACTGGATTTGGATGCCGCCTGCTCGTGTGCCCCTCTTTGCACCAAACATAGTGCAGTATAATTACATTTCATATCATTTTTATCAAATCCAGTTCAGTGTATTATTAATATGTAAATGGGAGCAGCACACAGATGGAAAAAAAATCCCATATCCATAAGAGAAATCAGTTAAACAAATTGAGACTATCTGACACATATAGCAGTGCAGCTAAAATAGATGCATATATAAAAAGTGATCCAACACCTTAACAAACATGCTCCACCTTTTGGAAAACTGTATCAGACATGCTCACTCTCCAAAATCTTGTGCTCACCCTTCTTCTTCCTGCATCTCTGCTGCACCTCTGATGACAGATTCAGCTGATTGCGAGGTTTTCTATAGTTGTGCTACTTTGCTACATAAAGTGTAATGGTAGTAATGCCAGCCGATAAGCCAGGCTGCGAGCCTTGAACAAACACATAAGTGAAGGTGAGCCAAGGCTTTTGCCGGCTTGCTGGCTTGTCTGCCCATTATACATGGGAGTCCACGCCCGAGGATAATGTTACAACCAACCCAGAGCTACAGCTTACACACACACAAACGTCAGTCAAGGAACACACAAAGCCTGTTTAGGAGGTTGTGTTTTTTTTTTTACACTGAATAACCTACACTGTGGTTTTCCAGCAGAGGTCCTTGGGTGAGCTGCTCTAGCAGTCACCCAGGGGAGAAACCTCAGGGTCTGCAGGCATCACCTGGACACAGCTGAGCTCCAACAGGCAGCGAAGGAGCATGAAGCGTTCAGGTTAAGTACAATCAACACCTTTCTGGCAGTTTCAAGCCTCTGAGCTGCCAGTGGGGTGGAGCTGGAGATGAAAGAGGATCTTTGCTTACACGGGGCAGAACAAATGGGAGTTGAACCAAGTCAGGAGGAGGTTGACTAAACAAATTATCAGTATTTTTTTTTGTGGTGTGCAATTACAGGAGCAATTGTATGTGGGTCATGTTGACACTCTTCTGACTCTTTTTTTTTCATTTCTCATTTCATTAGCTTCATACCCCTCTCTGTCTCTCACTGTGACTGTCTGCTTCCCACTCTGTTCACAGTCCTCTCCTGAGGCAGCCTGACTAAATTTAACATTTACACAAACTGCACAGAGTACTCTTGCAAGCAGCATTGGTAGCACTTCAATTTGCAAGAATTTTGTCCTTGTGACACCCTTGATTTACTACGGGAGAACGACAAGACATGTGTAACTTCCTCCCATGAAAATCTGGGGAGATACAGACATACCAGCTTTATTTAGACTTTTCTTTTCTCGGTCCCTAAAAGAGAGACTCTGCAGTTCTTCTTATTTAAACAAGTATGAGTAATGGAATTTGAATTCTGGATGCTAGAGTCTAGCTGTAATCTGCTCCTCTTGTTTAAAGTAAAGAAGTAAAAACTGTTAATAATGGTCCTCTCAGTTCAACCAGCACAAAACACAAATATATCATTACAGCTGTAAAAAGACAAATTAAAGACACACTTAAGAGTGTTCGACCACTAGTAGTTCCACAGAGCAATGTTTCTATGAGCAGATCCCCATTTTGTTTGCATGGTGTACACACACAAGGATGCACATGCATGCAAGCATGCAGGTGGTGCCTGCTGTTAGGTTCATGCTACTGTGATGGGCAACAGTTGGTGGCGGAAACAATCCAACAAATGAGACACTGTCAGCAGCGACAAGGAAGAAGAAGAGGCCTGCTAGCAAGACAACAGCAGTGTAAACATTACAGGGTTAAAAAATATATTTAAAAAACAGCTTTTTAAATATTTCATGAGGACTGAAACTCACACTTAATGATGAGTAATGCTGGATGTAAACTTGTCTATAAGGAAACTTCACAGGGTTCCTTTAAGCTTAGGAAGGAAAAAGAGCAATAAGAGCAATACGATTATTTGCGAGCAAAACTATAATTAATGTGAAAACCCTTGTTGTGTGGGACTTGGCCTTGGCCCTCATTCCTCTCATGGCTTGAAAGATGGGGCAGGAAGCAGTTCTTCAACACAACAACAGTGTTGTTAGCACACCCAGAACCCTGCTGGCTCTCATAATTACTTAGAGTTTGGGTGGCTCTTTCTATTGATCTTGGCAGTGATAAACCTGGACGCCAACTGAGTGTGAAACCACAGGACCGTCACCGGGGCAGGTAGCATATGGAAGACAGATTGCAGCTCTTCCACAGTTCACAAACACAGCAATTCTCCAATTTCCTGTCAGAGATGGAACTTAGCTGTTCTCGTTAGATTTAATGGAATTTATGTGGGGCCACTGAATCAAGAGTCAGGTTTACATTCAGTTTAAATGAATCAGCAAAACTGATTTTTATAACATTAAAATTTGTGACTATAAAATCTCTGTATGGCTATTTTTTTCTTTTTTCTTCTTTAGTGGTCTGTACAATCAGTTACCATGTGTTGCTCATATACATTCAGCTGGCTTCTATACATCTCATCTTATTCAAGGTTACAACAGGACTGAACTCAATCTCAGCAGGCGAGTCAGTCGGCTTGTACAAACATGATCCCATGCATGGATGTGCATTGGGTGCTCTACCTTACCTATACTGGACATGCCTTAGAAAATAAGTTGATGTAAAAAGCACTTCTTAAAGCATAACATATTTACAAAGCAATAACACTGATAAGAAACAATACCCTACTATTATTTTTGACATAAATTGAAGGCCAGAAAAAAATGTATAGCTGTACCACAGAGGGACCTGGTAGGAGAAAACTACTTTCATTTTGTTGTGAATGATATCATCCAGGGAATAACAAGGTTTACCTTTTATGCAATCAATTTAACAACACATATAAACAGCAAATATCAGCAGCATTTCATTGTCAGGACAGACTATCTTTTAAGTATTTCTCAGTTGGTAAATTAGACAAACCTCCACAAAAATAAGGTTTTAAGGTTTTGACTGACTGAAGTGGATTGAACCCATTCTGCAGTGTTTCTAAGTGCCCCTGTGACTAACTGAGTGATTAAAGTTATTATGTGGACATGGAGGACTGTCATCCAGGTAGGCACAGAGGCTGCGGAGTGAAAAACACAAAGAAAGACTCATGCAAAGGAGCTGACCTCAAGCAGAGAATGAAGCAAGAAAAGAAGAGATACGTGAATGTAGAATAATAGTTGAAGAAAGAAATTCTGATATTTGACAAGGTAAGATGGTAATGCTGCAGCATAAAAGCAGCACACATGGGTAATGCTTAAAAGTTGCTTCATGGCTTAGTGGGAAATCAACAAAAACTCAAACTGCTTTGCATTACATCAGTCACTTATAAGCCATGCTGGAAGTCTCATCATCAAACACCGTCTTCACCCTTTTCCAGACAAAAGAAAATGCCACATTTCATCTCCAGAGACAATTTATGCTTCAGAAATCAGCTTAGAAAAACGGCACACTGATTACATGTACGTCATCGCATACGTGTTAGGAATGACGTGGCAGTTGTCATTTACGAAACAATGTTCCCAAACGCCACAGAGCAAACCATAAATACCGGAGTTAAACAACTGTACTGTGAGGGTGACGCATCATTTCCTCTATTATCATTCTCCTTTGCTCTCTGTCATCCTACTCACTGAGATGTGCTAATTGATGTGTCTCCTGAACTGAGATGTAATAGAGCTTGATTACATGGAGACGACCTTCTGATAATGTGAAATGGCTACAACAGCAGGCAACATTACCCTCTCAATAAGTCCAATCTCTTCAATTAATTAGCTGAATATGTCTATGGGGTAATGGAGCGCAACAGGGAGGAATGTACACTCAGTGCTTGTGTAAGATTATAATTAGCGCTTTAAATAATGTCTTCATTTCAGTGTCTTAACGCTAAACACTGCGATCTACAAAAAAAAAAAAAATGATTTGAAACATAGCAATAAGGTGGGCAGGGCTTCAAAAAGACCTGAACAACAGCGTCTCTTTCCTCAGGTTCTATTCTTATCTACCATGGCAGCTGCAGTCTAGCATGTATTTAACTGAACAGGTGCACTGAGTAACAGGCAAACCCCATCTGCTTGAATAACCTCCATCATCGCCACCGCGCTGCTCTCCCACCGTGCCCTCTGCTCTACCTGCAGAAGCTGACCACACTGCAACCGCACCGGGTCATGATTTCCTCTGTGAACCTGCTGGCGACTGGACACACCTGCCTGGGTCACAGCAGAGGTCTCATGTCTTGTTATGGTGCAGTCGAAATAGGACACAGTCGGCTCAACAACAGCAGCAAAAAAAAAAAAAAAAAGGCACTTTTTGCCCACCATAAAACCCAGCTGCTCTGGTTCTGTGAAACAGTCCAGGAGACCCGACCTGGGTTTAATGAGTGTGGCCATCCCCACGCTAAATAATGCAGAAATGCTTTTGAAAGGATTTTGTTCTGTTCTCACTGAAAGCCCCCAGAGATAATCAACATTAGTCACACTAATTTTATTATGCAAGATATGAATAATAAGATAAGAGGTTTCATAAAGCAACAACTTTGGAGGGGGGTACATTTCACTGTTAGAGTTTTAGCACAAACAGCCTCAAGGAGCAGTGAAATATTGTAGGATTTTCCATTATGAAAAGATTTTAATCGGGTTTACTAGACATACCTTCACAACCTACCTTACTGTTATGTCAAATCCAAATGTATTGTGCAGCAAATACACAAAC
Organism: Chromis chromis; assembly: GCA_900302755.1. Lineage (NCBI taxonomy): Eukaryota > Metazoa > Chordata > Actinopteri > Pomacentridae > Chromis > Chromis chromis. The sequence goes on from OMNN01103372.1 coordinate 13,981, forward strand.
AAACCACTGTAAATAAATCTACTGTGCTTACTCTTGTGTGCTCATCATGGCTCATCATTCACATACCATATATACACAATATAATGGCTGTGTTGAAATTCTAGGCAAGGCTTTTTATCTTTTACATGTGTTATTATGTGGCTTAGGTACTCGGGTTAGATGGGATTTGTGCAAACCTGCCTCAGGCTTTTGTTCTGTGATCCCAGCAGGAGCTGTGTGTCCACATATCTAAAATATTTAAAATGAATATATCATCAAAACTTATGGGTGTGTGGACAAAATGCAAATGTGAAATCAGGAACATAAAAGTCTTTAAAATTTTGCACTGCCTTACAGTGATGTCTGAGTCCATATGTGGGAGAAATATCTGAGTCCATATGTGGGAGAAATGTGATCTCTTCAAGTAAGAACTGCTATAAATGTAATTTTTTTGGAATGGACCGACACTTTGTGGGATGATGAGATTAGAAGACTGAAGGCTCATAAATGAGATCCAGTCTTGTTGGCTCCAGATGAATGATATAGATCTTTTAGACAGAGATCACCTGTGCAATAACCTTCAATCTGTGAAGATGGAGGAGAGAAAGAGGGCAGAGGAGGAAGACATTAACTATGCAGAGCAACAGATGGTCCAGCCAAGTGACAATCTGGTCTAGAAGTGGTGCTAAGAGACTCATATAAGTAAAAAATAGGAAATAAATGAAGCCTTGTAGAAAATGGGGCATTGCAACCAATCAGCTTCCACGGCGCTACACAGGGATCATTTACCCTGATGAGAGCACTGCGCAACAACTCACCTCATGCACCCTGTATGATATGCACAATGGTTGGACAATAAAAGTGAAGCCCCGGAACATTTTGGCAGCAAGTTTACAGCCTTTATCGCCAGCTAAGACTGTCCAGGAATAGTTCAATGAGCATTAAAATAAATTCTGTTTGATGCCTGCTCAGCCATCAGATCTCAGTCCAGCTGAACACCTGTGAAATGAGATAGATAGAGCTGTCCAGGCCAATTCAGGAAGCAATAAGGGGTATAACACAATATTAGGAAACTTTGCTTTATATTTTGTTTATTTGATACTCTCTATCTAACACAGCAAATGTAAAAAGTTTGTCTTTATGACAGTGCCATGACCTCACAAATGATCCGTGGTTTGCACATTGAGCTGCCGTTTGCTACTCTATTTCTGTTTGCTTTTTTTTTTCCACACTGAGTCCTATATTAGGATGGAGACAGGCCATTAACAGCAATCTGAAGTGGCACAGATGCCCAATTAGAGGCCTCTTCGCCTCACTCTTTCTCATCTTTCAGTGCTGAGGACCACTTCATTACCACCCAGCTCCTGCCGTCAGTCAAAGGCTTGCTCAGGCTCAGGGCCTTTGCCCTGTAGATGGCTGCAAGGCAACAGATGCACCTCCAGCTGTGCACATACATAATATAAATATATCACATTAACTAAAAAAGGATCCCCTTGAGGGAGTGTCCCCCACCAGACACATTAATTAAATGGTGTTTAAGTTTAGATTGAGTACAATACTGCTTTTGCATTGTATTTGCATTGTATTCCCTCATTAGTGCAAAAATGAGTAGTTAGGAACAAAAATGTCCACATGCAGACTGACAGTTCTTGCAGAAATGCCATGGCATTTATTCTGGACTTCCTATTGCAGCACAGCGGAAGTTTTAGACTGAGGAAGATAAGCACCACCATTATTGAGAGCAATCAAGTTAATGAGTGTTTAATTGGGAACACTGCGATGTGAGCAGTTTAGCACAGTAAAATAGGTGTGTTCTCACCTTTCATAAAGAGCACATCTTTGTTCAAACGATACAGGGCCACTCAAGTCACATCACCATCAACAGAACGTGTTGTGTGCCAAGGTGAGATGATGGAGATGGTGGTGCTTGGTAAGAGTGAAGAGAAGTGTGGGTATTGTGTGTTTGCCCCCCCCCCCCCCTCACACACTCTCTCACACTTTCAGTACACCTGGCTGGTTGAGGATAATTCTGTGATGGATCTGAGGCAATGGCACGTGGCAGAGGATGCGGGGAAGCCAGCTTTAATGACACACACTGTGGTTTGAAGCTGCTGTCGTAAATCTTGCTGACATGGTTCTGTCCCTAACACAGTAGCTGCGGGACAGACTAGGTAACAGAGGTGGAAAGACCCAATTAAACCTATTTTCTATAGTGCATCAACTATATACGACATTGAAACAAAATTTCCAGATAAAATAACGCCTCAAGAACCAACACAGCCAAAACAAATGACTTGTTAAATACTAAGCATCTTGTTGATACTTGTACTTTTTAATCTAAGTGCACCCTGAGACTGATGGGATACACAACTGGCATAATGACTCAGTGATTACAATCAGAGTGCTTTGCTGTGGATAGCTAGCAACTGCATAACCCTGCCCCGAGGCGCCATTAGCATCTGTTACAGACCTGTTTGCAACAGAATATGGAGTCCTCATAATGAAAATCAGCAGCTGTGTGAGAGCGTATATTCTCCTCTGATGAGCCTGAACCATCCACGCACCTTCGATTTCCCCTTTCCAGTATAGCCTCACATTATCCTTTCCAGACTCATTATGACTCCACTCTTTGTCGAAGTCTATGGCCCATTTGGTGTATCGTGATGATGTAACATATTTTTTGTTAGCTGCTAGCAGGCTGGATGATAGCCTTGTAAACAAAAGGACAAAATCCCTCCGAACAAAAGAACACGCTATGTTGCATTTCAAACGACACATTCGCACAAACACGCAAGGAAATGTAATTAATATTTTGTCTCCCGCTCTGTAATCTTCTGTCTGTGATAGTCAAGGATGAACGTGAGTGTTTGCAAAACAGATCATTATTTGCTAATTGCTTTTGAGTGTTATTGCAACCAGCGTTCATGATGTTGACATTTACTGACTTGATTTGATGCTACAAGAAATCATGATTATATCTATTCCACTTAAAATATAGCACCATCAATAATATATTGGGAAGATATATAACATGAACATGAGCATAAATAACATATTTAAACATTTATTTGTGTGAAAGTGGTAATATCGATTGTTCCGAGGCTACATGGTTAAGAGCTCAGACGCCTCTGCTCTACATGGCCAGCTGGTATTACACACTTTTCTTGTGCTCCCTGTCTCCCTCCATCTGCTCTTGCCCTTATATTTCAATCCACACAGTCCCCCCTTCATGCTGGGAGACTACCTGCCAAGTAGAAAACATTACAAGCTCCACTATCTCCATTTCGATCATATACAGATTCCCAGAGTGATCAGAGCAGAGGTTCCCAGTGAGAAAATAATTATATGCACACTTGACAATCTTATTAGGAACCAAGAAAAAGTCAGAGTTGAGATAAAGAGGCAGGAGCGCTTATAGCTCGACTGCTCTAAAAATACAGCCTTGTAAGCCTTTACCTTCTTTTTTTAAAACGCAGCTTTACTTAGATCATTATATTGTCACTTTGACAAAGCACATTTTGGCCAAGCACTAAACGGACGAGCAAGTCCACCTCTGTGCTCTTTATGCTGAGGCAATTGGCAATAAAATACAAGTATGGTTGCTCCAGCATACAACAGGAGGGCATGCTGACAGTAAACATGGGTGGAAGAGAAGGACAAGCTCATCTTGGCCATGGAATAGTACAGAAGACAGAAAGGAAGAAAGATATGACATCCAAGTCGTGTTTCACTCTGTATTCACATGACTGTGTTACTATGCACTCTAATGTTTGGTCGGCCACGCGGAAAGAAGAACATACTTGAAGTCTCTGTGCCAAAAGCTTCTGTATTTGGAAATGCATCATTGTGAAGAGGAGTGTCAGGACCAGTGAGACATGAAACTAAACTCTCTGATGGATAATGTTGCTCTTTAAAAGGAAAGGACTCACCATGAGATTCTGGTCCTGGAGAAGCTCTTGTCGACCCTAGGGAGAAGCAAAGCGACGCTAGATTAGTCTTGATTTAAATTCTGTTGTACACTAGAAGCTGTGCCTGTGTGATAACAAACAGATCATTTTTTACACTAAAAATTCATCCATTTTCAATACACCACTCTATCCTGTAGAGCAGGGGTGGGCAATCCTGGTCCTCGAGGGCCACTATCCTGCATGTTTTAGGTGTTTCCCTCTTCCAACACACCTGATTCAAATGATCAGGATCGTTATCAGGCTTCTGCAGAGCTTGATGATGAGCTGATCATTTGAATCAGGTGTGTTGGAAGAGGGAAACACCTAAAACATGCAGGATTTTTACTTTAGAGGACCAGGATTCTCCACCCCTGTTGGTGACCAACTGCTGCAACCAACAGCCACTTGAGAAATAGTCAGTTTTTGGCTGATGGAAACAAATTGAGAGCAAAAAAACCCAAACAAAACACCTCGATCAATAAAATAAATTACGCATGACCGGGCGGTTGCAGACCGCTGATCTATAGTATGTAAAGCCACCTTCTTCTCCAGTAATGGTAACACCTGTGGACACTTGGGAGAAGTTCAATGACAGCGGTTGATTACCACATCTTTGCCTAGAGACTCAGCTTCAGTGGTGTGGATTAAACCCAAACTTTGCATGTTGTAAATTATATATCATAGAATGCTTGATTACCTTTTGTCTTGCAGGTTTCCCACGATCTTGGTTATGTGTCTCTTTACAATAGTCAGCGTTTTTGATCACCTGTCATGCTTTGACTTCAGTCGGAAAGTTATTTCAATACCTTCTGAGCCAGTGAAGGGTTTGTCCCACATTATGCAAAGGAGCTAGCTGCTTCTCTTTTGTGAGTCAAATGCGTTAACGGCACATATTAGATAGTGTTGTACCTTCAACACGGAGCAACATGTAAATCTTCCAGCTGTTGTTCACCTTAATATCTTGACTTATAGCGACCAAAGCGACTCACATGTCTGTAATTTAATAATAATAATAATAATCTAACCTTTATTGATCCCCTTGGGGAAATTCCTTCTCTGCATTCATCCTATTCAACCTTAACTATACATACTAGGAGCAGTGGGCTGTCGCGGTGCAGCACCCGGGGAGCAGTCAGGGGTTAAGGGCCTTGCTCAAGGGCCCACCAGTGGCCGCAGTGGGGGTTTGGATCCTCTGACCTTCTGATAAGTAGCGAAGGGGCTTAACCTGTTGCTTCCTGGACAGCAGCACCGATAGGCATATATACATAGACGCCACATTGACTGTGGAGGGACGTGCCTAAAGCGCTGCCATCTTGGTACAGGGCTAGCAGAGGAGGGAGTGCATGGACACCTATGGAGGTAAGAGGTACTCCACCATCTGGAAGGAGAATTATTCACTAAGTTTTCGACCGATTTCCAAACGGTTTGATCAGTTAAAACCGTCCCCCACGTAGCTCTGACAGGATGCTGGGATGTCCTTTTGTTCTATTGATGTCTGCCTGTCTGTCCTCCATGTCTGACGTCTGGAACAAACAACCCTTGTGAATATACGTTGACAATTGATGGATTTATGATCACTTTTATAGAGCAGACATGTCATTCCTCTATAATGCACTGGAGGAGCGTCGCTCCAGTCAATGCTGCGTCTACGTATATATGTCTATGTTCATGCGCTTTAATCTAAGTGTTGTTCCCTTTCTGACCATGTGAGGGAGACTTTTGTTGAAGTGAAAGTCTCTCCTGCAGCTTTTGGCAGCAAACAGTCGGAGAGATTAATACAATTAATACTAATTACACAGTAACGGCATGTCGACGGTGTCATTTTATAACTTCCAAACCAAAGTCTTGAGTGCAGAGAGAGAAACAGACTCGCTCGCT
>OMNN01103373.1:0-10115 GCA_900302755.1 Chromis chromis
TTGCTCACAAGTGGCTAAATGAGACTACAGTGGTTGTCGGGGACATTAGACGTCGTCACGCCGAACACAAACCCCGGGAACTCTCTCACTAGTCCGCCTCACAGCCTCTAGTCGGGTTTTTCAGTTAATAAACAATAAACAGTTTTTTAGGTTGATAAACAATTTATTAAGCTACGGTTTCGCTAGCTTGTCAAAAGCGCTGATTAGATCTATGAAGCATAACGGTCGTGACGTCAGAATCAACCGACAGCAGTGTAGTTCGCTGTAGCATAGCATTAGCTTTCTACTTCTCTCGGCTGCATTAACGCTTCAAACTTCATATAAATGGTTTCATCTGTGAAGATTATCCAGCTGAACAAAACAGCAACGCATCAGAAACGTGTTTGACACAGAGCTGATTTTCTGCAATGATCCAAAATCCAATGCAAAAATCCCATATAGGGGAATTTTCGTAGGAACCACTGGTGCCAATTTTTCCGGGTTGGCCTACAGAAATACGTCATCACTATACCAGTCTATTAACCTCTAGATGTGGCTCTGCCAGCTTATTGGAGACATTTATGCTAAAATGTGCCAAAAATAAACTATAATGTGCTCAGAATCTGTCAGAATGGGACAAAATATGCCCAAAACTTGGCAAAAGTGTCCAAATATACCAAAATGAGTAAAAAAAATAAGCCAAACTTTTCACAAGCTGCATCAAAATGCGTTGAGACTACACCCAAATAAACCTTAATTTGTTAACAGCAAACTTCAAAAATTTGGGTCACGACCGTTATTAATAGAGACATAGTGGGTCCTGAGGCTGGACCAGTTGAGAACCACTGTTTTAAGACATGCGAAGTCAGTTCAGAAAATGTCAAAGCACTTTGAATGTTTCTTCAAATGCAGTCGCATCAAACGTTGTAATGAGCCTTTCCTCTGGGAAAGAAAGACCAACCGTTGGTTCTGCAGCACAGGAGAACTTCATTAGAGTGTCAGAAACCAGCCAACAGCACCTCAAGTTAGATCCCACATCAGAGCTTCTCAGACTTCAAGCAACACATCTCAACATCAACTGTTTGGAAGCAAAAACGTGAATCTGGCCTTTATCTTATGGTGACTTATCATCGTGTCTTGTTTCATTAAATGACTCTGTAGTGACGTCTCTGTCTGTCAGACATCAACTCTCAAGTCACCATCACCACTAAGACCTTCCTGCGCTACGGAAGTCTGAAGGTGCTGCTGGACAGCATCCGGCGATTCTACAGCAACATTACAGTCGTTATTGCTGATGACAGCTTGGAACCAGAGAAAGTTACTGGAGAAAACATCCAGCATTACATCATGCCTCCAGCACAGGTACACGCACACTAACACTGTCATTTAGTAGCTTAACACACATTTAAAACTTCTGAGTTTCGGGCCGCCGTATAGCTCTCTGAGTTAAGGCGTTACCATGTGGGTGCAGGTCGCCAGCAGCGGTCATGAGTTCGAATCCGGCTCAAGACCCTTTGCTGTATGTCTCTCTCCTCTATACCCCCTTTCACCCCGTCTCTCTCTCTCTCTCTCTCTATCAATAAAAATGGGAAAAACTCCCCCCAAAAAATACTTAAAACTACGTCTACTGGGTCAAAAATATACAGTCAAGCCCGAAATTATTCATACCCCTGGTAAATTTTGACTTGATGTTACTTTTATTCAACCAGCAAGTTTTTTCTTGATTGGAAACGACACCGGCGTCTCCCGGAAGATAATAAGATGATGTACATGTTTCCTTCTTCAGGGCTGGTTTGCTGGCAGGAATCTGGCAGTCTCCCAGGTCACCACAAAGTACTTCCTGTGGGTGGATGATGACTTTCTGTTTACAGAGGACACAAAGATAGAGAAGCTTGTGGAGGTGATGGAGGCGACCCCTGAACTGGACGTGGTGAGGATGAAACTGCTCATGTCTAAGAGGTCAAACTGTGTTAATTGCTTCAAATAGAACATTATGAAGTGATTTGCCCGTCACCCTAAAGTTGGTCACTAGTGGACAGTCCAGGCTCTGGTTGCCCGCTCCATTTCCCACCCCAGTTATTTCTTAATGAAACTGGCTAGCCTGCGCTTCAACAGTGTTACTTCACCCAGGTTGTGAACAAACTACAGTTTATAAATGGGGTCATCAAAAAGTTCCAGGACTGTGCACAGTGCATGCACATAGAGCGTAGCAGTAGCAGTCATGTGACTATCATGCGATCAACAACCGGACCTGTGTTACACAAACTTCTATATAATATTTATACTACCATGTACAATGAGCAGGGGCGGGCTGGCCATAGGGAGGTTTGGGAGGTTTCCCAAACTGCCGGTCTGTCCTGTTCTGGTCTGTGGCTCTCCCACTGTGAAAACTTTCATTTCCTCTCTTGGTGGTTTGTCCCAGCTGCTGACTGACAGAGTTAAATTATTTCTTCTTTGCTAACTGTGACGCACACCCGGAAATCGGGAGTTCTGTCATTCCGGGCCCAGCGCTGTATTTTCTTTATCTGCAGGGGTGGAGAATCCTGGTCCTCGAAAGTAAAAATCCTGCATGTTTTAGATGTGTCCCTCTTCCAACACACCTGATTCAAATGATCAGGATCGTTATCAGGCTTCTGCAGAGCTTGATGATGAGCTGATCATTTGAATCAGGTGTGTTGGAAGAGGAGACATCTAAAACATGCAGGATGGGGGCCCTCGAGGACCAGGATTCTCCACCCCTGTTTATCTGTGACCACAATAAATTGTTCATCTGAGACCTGAAGAATTCTCCGACTCATTCTTGGGCAATCAATAAAAGAACGTAACAAATCGCAAATGTGCATTTACTAGTGATCACAAAATGTGAGTAACACAGGTAATGCTATTGATAATCAACGTCACATGAAATTAGGACCCGTGACAGTAACTGTCTTTATGTGAACTGTCCACAGTCCCTGAACTTTTTGATCTCTGTTCACAGACATAACTTTAAAAAACAATCAAATACGAGTTGTGAGAAAATTTGAGTTTGTTCAAGACCACAGTGATGATTTCCATTTCATTGTGGAACGTTGAAAAGGCATGAACAAAAGCTTTGAATGTTGTTTCCCTGTAATCAATATTCTATCGGTGATGTCGGCACATGTCAACCATTGGCTTTCTTTGCTGCTTTGAGATTAGTTTACCTGGATACCAGTTACTCACCTGTTTTTTCTTTTTCTTTTTTTTCTCCGATCAGAGTTTCTACTTCACATGTTTAATTTCGGACTCCTTTTGATTTTGATGTTTGATTTGATAGATAAGGCCTCAGTTTCTCAGTTGTATGTCAAAGCAGAGATGATTGATTAGCTGAAAATTTTAATTAAAGCTCTAAATTTGTCTTCGACTTGACTACAATGTCAAAAATACCTTTCAGAATCAGCACTGTTGAACGTCTGACTTAGTAGTTTAGGTACACAATGGACTGGTAGCCATTTCATAATCCACTTTGTTGTCTTTCCAATATAATCAGGTTGGAGGATCAGTAAAATGGGCCAAGTTATGCTTTTCTCTTGAGTACGAGGAAGGAGATGGAATGGACGGTGGCTGCCTGGACCGGAGGTCTGCAGGGAAGTTCCACTCACTGCCTGGTTACCCACAATGCTCTCTGACCAGTGGCGTGGTCAACTTCTTCATGGCTCGTACAGATTCTGCCCTAAAGGTGGGATTTGATCCAAAGCTCTTGCGGGTAGGGCATTCAGGTAGGTCCAGACCTCAACAGAGGCAGTAAGTCCAAACCCAGTTGACGGTTTTCATCTTAAATCATGAATGTCTGACTCTGACCCTAGAGTTTTTTATGGATGGCCTGGGCTCCCTGCTGGTGGCCTCATGTCCTGACGTGATTATTGACCATCAGTCCAAAGCAGGAAAAAACAAGGATCCTCGCTACAGACGCTTCAGACACCCTGAAAGGAATGACACTGCGTACAAACTGCAGCTTCACTTCTTCAAAAACTACCTAAAGTGTGTCCGATATGGATAGAGGACGAGACATGGACCTTATTGGTTTCAATTACCTGATTAAAAACTCTTTATTCGTCAGTATAGCTTAAGTTAATGAAAACAGGATGCGCTACCTGTAGGTGAAATTTGAAAGTGGAAATGACATTTTTCTTTGTCTACATCAAACATTAAAGAATATGTTTGGGAAGTGTGTTAGCATAATACTCTGATTCTCTTTGCACAATGAAAGGGTTGCTGGTCAGCAGGTGAGAAAAAGGACATTTGTGTTTTCCACTACAAGATCAGGGGGCTGCTCTGAAGGGAGCAAAAATACATCAAATATAATATAAAGAATCATCTATTTTAATATGTAAATAAAGAGATGTGTGAATGAAGTGTGGAAGATTTAAGTGTAGCTGCAGATTTAGCTTAAGCTCTTCTACAGACTCTTCAAGACTATCAGGATGAAACCATGGCTGGGGGATGTAGCTTAATATGACATCAGGATAAAAGGTTTAATCAGTCTGAAGGTGGAAAAGGGCTGAATTTAACCACCAAATTTGGGGAAGTGCTGTCTTTGAGATGTACCTGTGGCCGGGACAGTATAGCAATGCCGAGAAGCCACCTGAAGCCAGACTGGAAGTTTGTTGTATTCCCACTCTTGGTCAGAACTGTCCTGTCCATTTTTAAACACAGTTTCCTCTCCGTCTGCACCCATTTCTTCACTCTGTTTCTGTATTGCATGCTGTTAATACATTGTCTATTTATAAAGCTGGGAAGGTGCAACCCAACTAGATTAGAAAATTGCATGTAAGCGAATAGCAAACATTATGTTAACATTTTTATTGAGGAAAAGTCTATTGTTTTATTACTCAGGCCTAGATAAAACTACAATTGAAACATGTGGTACAAACTGCTGAACAATGTGAGACTGACTGAGAACCTGCAGCAAATCCACAAATCCTAGCTTCGGCAACTGTTTCAGGTTTCTAATCGAGAGTTACATTTTAAAAAGAAAAACTCTATGTGGCAGTTGTAGCTGCATAATCAAATAAGAGTGATTGACTATTTTGGTCTACAGTGACTGAAAGAACAACTTTTTTACATTATAAAAATGTATTACAACACACTGTGCTGCTCTAATGTGAGTATTGGTCTGAGCCAGACTCTGCCACTCAGTTAAACTTTGCACTATGTTTTTACATTCAAACTGTCATGCTTATAAAAGTCTAAAAACAAATATTCACTGCTTGATTCCAATTTATTTTGTATGTATGAAAATGAGTAAGAATCAATTCTACTCTCATTTTGCCCTTGTGAAAAATGTTAATTTTGTTGGTGTCCCATAATGTGAATAGCGTTTTGTGAAAATAGGTCACTACTCATAGTCATTTTGAAAAAATGCTTTTGAGGATCACAAAATAAATGCGGTCTTAAAATGAAATGAAATTTCTCAGCCGGATCAAATATAATTTCTCCTAAATATGTTGCGTGCTGAAACTAAGCTAAGAAATGCAGGCATAGCCTTGTTTCTGAATGCTTAGAAAGAATTATCAGACTAAAAAAAAAGCTCCAGCAGCTATTTGTAGATATTTTACATCTTTTCCTAACGTGTATAAAACTTTAAATTAATTAAAGCTTAATTCAAAATGGCGGACTTCCTTTTGCATTCTGGGTTTGGGTTAATTAGGTTTCTTTGTTCGTCTTGTTGTGATACTTATGTGTACTGAATTTCGTAGCTGTACATGAAACTAATTGTATTACTGTAACTCCACTAAAGTCCCATTTTCAAGGTGGCGCTGTTGAGTCACTTTGCCATTTACATGTGTAATTCCACCAAAATATCAAAATTTTCACCTGGTCTGATGTGCGTGCAAATTTTCACAAGTTTTTGAGCATGTTAAGGCCCTCGAAAATGTGATTGAAAAGTCTGCGGAAAAATAATAAACCCAAGCAATTTCAATAGAGTTCTACTCACCGTTGGTGCTCGGGCCCTAATAATACAGATAACAATGGAGAAAAGAGAAAGGAAAAGAGAAAATATACAGTAAAACATAATTTTGAAAACCCAATTAACCCAATTTAATACAATAAATCAAAATAAAATATTTCTCAATAATCTTTTTATGTTTTTATTTCATTGTCATTTATGCACCAAATAAAAGAAAACTGAAAAAATAGAAATAAAAAATGAACTGAGAAATAAAAGTATTAACGTAATAATATTATAAAGAAATTGTTTTTTTTTAAAATGTGCATTTTTAAAGCAAATATCCACAAAAACAAATAAAAACATATTTATAAGATAAACGTTAAAACTCCGGGATACTTCCTGTTTGTCACACTTCCGTCAAAGAAGCTCCCTGATTGGCTGCCGTTTGGACCAATGAGAGAGAAGAGCGGGAGGGAGCAAACAGGAACCAAAACAGAGCTGCTGCTACTGCTGAAGCCGCTCAACAGGAACTGACACAGTCATTTATTTACATATTTACTCACTAAAACGTTGCAAATGTATTAATTTTCAAAAGCCGATTTTCTCTCGGTATGTTTTAGAAGCGTCCAGCGGAAGTAAAATGTCGCTAAATGTGTCGTGTACGCAGGTTTCTCAGAAAAGGACTCTATCGAGCCTCCTCGGTGAGTTAACGGAGCGTTTAGCATCATCTAAATACAGCCAGAAATTAAAATATCGGTTAAGAATGTGACATAAAACCACTTTCTATGTGTCATTGTGAATATAACTGTGTTGTCTCTGTTATACTGACTAACAATTGTAAAGCTATTTGTCGATTGCAGCGTTAAATCAACCACTTTCGACTGATACCTTAAATTCCCAGCTTTTTAAATGGACTTTGGTGCGACAAACACTCACTTTTACTGCTCTTTCCAACAGATATACTCTACTAATAGTACACTGAGCAGCCACAACGTTAAAACCACTGACAGGTGAAGTAAAAAAACACTGATTATCTCCTGTCAGTAGGTGGATTTATAAGGCAGCAGTCAGTTCTTGAAGTAGATGTTAGAAGTTAAAAGTGTGAGAATCTACGAGGCTTTAACAAACTGTGATGGTACATGACTGGGTCAGGGGTGTTGTGGGCTGTTCATGGTGTGCACAGGTTACTAAAAGTGTCCAAAGAAGGACAGCAGAGACCTGCAGACAGACTCATGGACGTCCAAGGCTCAGAGAAGGCTGGTCTGATCACACAGAAGAACTACTGTAGCTGCAAACCTGAATGCTGCTCTGACAGAAAAGGGTCAAAACACACAGAGCATCGCCGCCTGCTGTGTTTGGAGTGTCCATGCCGACTCCTGTCCATCCTGGAAAACTCCCATCTTCCATCGTCATATTTTCCACCATGTGTGTTGTTTATCTGTGAAGAGTTGGCAGCAGGATGGAAAGAATTCAGGCCGATGGAGGCAGAGTGATGCTCTGGACGATGTTCTGCATACATGTGGATGCTGCTTTAACACCTAAACCACGTCCCCCCCTTTGTGGCAGCTGTGTTTGCTGATGGCCTCTTCCAGCAGGATGACGCTCCCTGTCACGCTGCAAACAGGATTCAGGTGGATTGAGGAACATCTGTCGGATGATCTGGAAAAACAAGTCCGATCCATGGAGGCTCCACTTCACAGCATCCAGGATTTAAAGGCTCTCCTGAAACCTTAAGAGTTCTGTAGAGTCACTAGAACCTAGACAGTATCAGGCAGCTGGTTTTAATGTTGTGGTTTATATGTAGGTACCTAATCATGGTTTAAATTGAAGCCCCAGCTTGTCGCATTTACAACATATTAAAACAAACTACATTTTTGTTTAGTAGAACAAAGTAAATGAAATCTGCACTGTTTGATGTCGGACTGCAACTTTTAAGAATTCTCATTGTTGATTGAGCTTTTTTTCTTAATTAATCAATTGTTTGGTCCATAAAATGTCAGAAAATGAAAATGTTTCCCAAGATGACAAGTGACTTTTTTTTTATCCATAACCCAAAGATATTCAGTTTACTGTCACTGAGGAGGAAAGAAACCAGAGAATATCCACATTTAAGAAGATGGAATCAGAGAATTTAGACCTTATTTTCCTTAAAAAAATACTCAAACCAATCAATAGTTGACATCGAATCAATTAACTGTTGCAGCTGTAGTTTATTCAAAGTAGAAAGACATCTTCATGTGATGTTCTAGTCTTATTCCTGCTGTTTTGTTCCCAGCTGGTCGCGTGGTGAAGAGGCCGAAGCAGGCAGATGTTCAGCGGCTGCAGGAGGCAGCGATCCAGCTGTTGGAGCAGCAGCAGAACCTCTGCAGTCTGTTCAGGGAGGTCGGGGTGAGTCTCATTTGTTATTTTCAGTTAGTATTTGTGCTAAAAGAGGAGTGAAACAACAGTTTGTAAAGCTGGACTTTAGAGAAAGACTTGCATCGACTGAATTTACCTTTTGGCTGTTTGATTTGCTTCAGTGGAAACTATTCTACACTCAAAGGAAACCCACTAAATTGCCTTAAAGTTAAAGTTTCTTGGACTGAGTGTTTCTGTGTTTGTGATACGCTGTTTCATCCTGTGATGCTTCACTAATTCCACTAATGCGTTTTTAATGTTGTGAACTTTTGACAGAATCCGGATCCGCCCGACATTTTCCACTGTCAGGATGGAGACCAGAAACAGGAAGCATCTGAAGGCGTCGTGTCTGGCATCACAGGGTCTCTGCTGGGTGAGACTTGGTGACAAATCCTCAGAAATGTTCTATAAACTGTCCTCGTAGTTTCAATCGTAGCATCTGAGCTTGGTTGAGTTAGCTCCAAGACGTTCCACCTTCATCCAAGAGGCTTCATCAGTTCTAAACTGACTGGTTGGGAGTTCCAGGTTTTAGACTCTTCAGGATCCATTAACACTATTGAAGCTTCAGTCTGCTGGGTGAGTGTTGTCCCTCCCTCATTATGCGAGTCGTTAGGTCCTTCCCTCTCACAATGGGGTTCTTTAGGGCCTTTTGTGGCCAGGAACTGATGAAGCCTCTTGGATGAGAGGTGAAACGTCTTCAAGCTAACTCAACCAAGTCCAGATGCTACGATTGAAACTACGAGGAGAACCACGACCTGGATGACTGAGAACCTTCACAGACATGTTCTATAAACTGTGTTAAAGTCCATCACAGATATTTGCTGCTGGACGTACAGTGTGACATTCATCTTTCTACTCTTGTCTGACTTTAAAAAAAAAAGAAAGAAGCAGAAAAGGCAGCTGTATTCTGACATTTTAGGGGCTTTTATGATTCTGATCAATAATTCTCATGAGTGGCAGCACATGAGCAAGTTTGTGCCGTTATAAGGGTTTATTGAATTCATTTTCAAGCAGTTGTATAAACAAAAGTCACAGGAGAAAGTAAGAGAATTTTAGGACAAGAATAAGAAACAAAGATATTTAAATCCTCAGCGTTTCTTGTGTCCATTATTTGTCATGTACACAAAAATTAGTGTAACAAATTCTTGCTTTTAAATGCCACAAATGACTCTTATGGAAGCTGAGCGCCACGTGAAAAGAGCCGTAAAGTAAATGCTGTGTGTGTCTGTGGACAGCGGGTGAACTGAGGCGTCAGGCTGAACAGCTGGGAGTCTCGGTGGCGGTTCTGTCGGTGAAAATGGTTCTGGAGAGACTGAAGGAGATCACAGAGGAAAAGAAGAAGGAGGAGGAGGAGGAGAGGAGGGAGATGCTGACGGACTCTCAGAGGGTGAGTATCTGATAGAAGAAAGATCTAAGTTGGATTCAAACTCCAGTGTGAAGATTCAACCACAAACATCAAGACAATTATACATTATTTTATAAATGGTTTAGATCAGGGGCGAAAATCCCATTTCATATTTGGGGGGGGACAATAAACAGTAAAATTTCAGAGACTAATTCCTGGGGGGGACATGAAAAAATTGCTCGCTCCCTCTCTCTCTACTCGTTTGAGCCTGTTAGCGATCATAAGCTAGGCTATTTGCTTACCTGCGTGCGGATTTTAGAAAAAAAAGAGGCTGATTTCGGACAAAGCAGGAGAAATGTCACTTCCATGTTACAACCTTGAGCTTGTTGAACAAGCGGTGTGATAAATGACTTACTGGCTTTTACACATTAGTGTGGTTTCTCATCGCTTGCTCGCTGACACACGGAGCTTCCGGTAGCC
>OMNN01103375.1:0-11055 GCA_900302755.1 Chromis chromis
GATTTCCTTGATGCTTGCTGTCAGCTCTTCTTTGTTTATGGGTCTGGTGCCCCTCATTTTCCTCTTGATAATACCCCATAGATTCTCAATGGGGTTTAGGTCTGGCGAGTTGGCTGGCCAGTCAAGCACTGTGATGGCATGGGCATCAAACCAGGTTTTGGTGCTTCTTGCGGTATGGGTAGGGGCCAGGTCCTGCTGGAAGATGAAATCTGCATCTTCATACAGATCCTCAGCAGAAGGAATCATGAAGTCCTCTAAAACATTCTGGTAGACTGTTGCGGTGACCTTGGATTTAAGAAAGCAGAGTTTACCAACACCTGCACCAGACATTGCACCCCAAATCATGACTGACTGTGGATATTTCACACTTGACCTCAAGCAGCTTGGGTGCTGTTCCTCACCCGTCTTCCTCCAAACCCTTGGACCTTGATTCCCGAATGAAAGGCACACTTTACTTTCATTGGAAAAGAGGACCTTGGACCCCTGGCCAACAGTCCAGTCCTTCTTCTCCTTGGCCCAGTTGAGAAGCTTCCTACGTTGGCTTAGGCTCAGAAGTGGCTTGACCCGAGGAACTCGAAAGTTGTAGCCCATCTCCCGGATACGTCTCAATGTGTTGGTTTTTTAAGCTGTGACTCCCGCCTCATTCCACTCTTTCTGGATCTCTGCTAGGTTCTTGAATCTTCTCTGTTTGATAATCCGCTGAAGCCCACGGTCATCTCTTTTGCTGGTGCATCTTCTTTTACCACATTTTGCCCTTCCACTAGACTTTCCATTGATATGCTTGTACACAGCACTCTGTGAACAGCCAGCCTCCTTAGCTATGAACTTTTGTGGCTTACCCATCCTATGGAGGGTATCAATGATGGTCTTCTGGCCAGTTGTCAAGTCTGCAGTCTTCCTCATATTGAACCGAACTGAGACAATTGAACCAAACTGAAGCAATTTAATGACACCTGGGGAAACCTGTGCAGGTGCTCTGAGTTTAGTAGATGATTAGTGTGTGACACTCAGTTTAAAACATCCATGCCCTACAAAATTTGGGCTGATTTCTTCACAGTATTCTAATTTTTGGAATTCCTGTTTTCGTGGGTTTTATGAGCTGGAAGCCCAAATTATGTAAAAAAATAAACAAATACTTGAAATCGTTTGAACTGTGGGCCCTAAATCTATAATCTATGAAAGTTTAACTTTTTGAATGGAATTTTGGAAATAAACAAACTTTTCCATCGTATTCAGATTTTTTGGAAAGGGTCTGTATATATACAATTATACTGACATTTACCAGTGTCATTATTAATCACTGAATGAGAAAAGAGAACAGAACTAGTATCATAAAATGACGCAGCATGAAAGAGTCATAGTGATATGTGCTGCAGACATCAGGAGGATGAAAAATGATCGCGGTTACTGAATTTCTTCATCACTCAGCTGGAAAACAGCATCCAAGAACCAACAGACTGTAAGACTGAGGCAGTATCTGGACAATCATGTTGAAAAGTTAGTTCCTGCACTTTATTCAAAGTCCTTACTACACCTTGACTCCTCGTGTCTTCTTTCCAGGTCTCAGGTGGTTTTCTATTAGTAAGTGAAGAAAGACAGTTTCTCACTGTCATAGTAATGTTTCATATTTTAATAGTAAACCTATAAAGTTGAATTACTGTTTGTTGAAGATTCATTCATGTCAGACTCATTGATTTACACAGCACTACTGATATAATTAGTGACCTCTGTGAACAGGTAGGGAGCACAGACAGTCACATCACAATATTTAACAAAGACTTAAACACATACATTGGATTATACAGAATAAGAGGCATGTTATCTTTGATAAATCCTGACAATATAGAACAACATGACAACAGCAACAAGGTAAAGCCGTATTGTCAAAGATGCCCTCTGCTGGCTGAATTGTGTAACTATTTAAAGGCCACCACATGGCTGAAGAGAGGAAGATCTGCTTGATAAGTGATTTAATGGCTTGTTGGCTACATTGTGTTTTTTTAATGTCTTACATTAAGATTCTTTGTACTTTGATGCTCTTTGTTCAAATTTCCAGGTATCCTTTGCAGGTTAAAGGACCAGTGTGAATGTTTTTAATGCCATCTAGAGTTGAGGTTGCAGATTACAACCAGCTGAACTCTCCTCGCCTCACCTTCCTCTTCCAAGGTGTAGAAAAACCTACACTTGCTGCCACTTCAACGTAAAGACGTGAAAGCTCCTCTCTAGAGCCAGTGTTTGAATTGTTTGCGAATAGAAACATGGTGGTGCAACATGGTGGCTCCATGGAAGAGGACTCATTCCCTCTGATATAAAGGCCTCATTCTAATGAAAACACAGCGATTCTTAATTTCAGTGGATTATACACTAATGAAAACATCATTCTGAATATTATAATCAATTTCTTCAAATATATCTCTCTAAACCCTGCACACTAGACCTTTAACTGGTCCTTTTACAAAACTAAATGTGAATTGTTGTCAGACTTTGATGTTGTTTCTGACTCAACCAGTCTAAACATTACAAGCGGACTGTTGGAAGCTTAAACAGCTGAAAGTTTGTTTAGGAATTTGTACCACTGAGGTCCAAAACCAAATGATGACCATACAATCTTGTACCGTCATCTACAGAGGAGTCCTGTGTCAGAATCTGGCCTCATTACTGTTATTTTCTCTGTCTACATAATGTGCTCACATGTTGCATCTTCACTAATACAGTTGTGTGTCTACAAATTACCACAGACTAACCACAGACAAAGAAAACCTCATTCCAGCACAAGTCATCAGAGGACTTTATATATATTATTTTCATGTTTCCACAGATGATAAAAAAACAACTTTTCAGGAGCTTGTCAGGATTATAATGAAAACAGCTTTTCGTCACCTGTTATTGATCCAAAAACACAGGAGAGAAAACAGGACTTTATTGTTTAGGACACTTCACAGCTCCTGAGACAAAAGCAGCGTTCGGTCAGATCACTGACAATTTTATTACAAATCAAAACAGACGAATTAAAAATATTGAATATCGTTCCATGTACTAAGTAAATAGACAGCCACAAAATATTTTGCTCCACAGAATTTTTATTTCTCTTTTGAAATATCTCAGAACATTGTCAGTGTAAATAAAAGGCATTTTACACATTCAGCATTTTCATGTTTTCCATCTTGACTATTTTTCCCGCCACAAAGTGAAACACTTCTCTACGAAACTGTATGTCAGTGAAGTAATCCTGACAATGTAACTATAATCTAAGTGCACATTTTTTAAATGACATCTGGGCTGATAAAAGTAAAAAAAAATTCAATTTGACTATGTCACGTCTTTACATTTTCTGATATTAGATAAACATAATTAATTTAAATGGAAACCAAAGTGAAACATCATCCTTCATCAACATTTAAATCACAGAGTTGAAGCTATTTTTTGAATTTTATTTATTTTGCACAATTTAAAAGTACACAAAAGACAAAGATAAAATAGAATCTATATGTAGTGCAGGGCGAGGCGAAAAACCCAAAGGGCTTATTTGAAGCCTCCACCTAAAATACATTAAAGTTACACAATATTATATGTGCATACAACATACAAAAAATATTGATAAAAAGTTGCTTAAAAGTTATGACAAACTGGTAACAAAATACATATCACAACAACTATAAGAAAAAGTAAAACATGTGAGTGTGTGAATGAGTGTGTGCGTGAGTTCTGAGGGATTGTATAGACAGTTATTCCAGAGATAATGACAAAAAACAAACAAAGAAATCTATGAATTAATTAAATACATGTATACATACCATAAATAACATAAAAAGAACTATTTCAAAACGGCAATTAAATGATCCTTTAAGCATCTTTTATAACAGTTTGTCGAGGGACATTTTTTTAACAGGTGAGAAAAGCCATTCCATAATTTGGTACCTCTGTATCTGATTGAAAACTGACCTCTGCAAGTAAGAATTTTAGGAGGATGAAGATCTGAAGAATAACGGGTAGAGTACGAGTGAACATGTGAGTTTGCTTTAAAATATGTCTTAAACTGTTTGGGAATATTCCCCTCACTTGAAAATATCTTATAAATAAATACACATATTTGAAAAATATTAATGTCGTAGATGGTGAGAAGTTTGAGTTTCTTCATTAGAGGAACAGATGGTGTACGTGGCTCTGACCGGGTTGCAATCCTAACAAAACGTTTCTGGAGGACCAAAGTTTTGTGGAGGGTAGTAGGAAATGTACTTCCCCAAATTATGTTACAATATGAAAGATAAGGATAGATTAAACTGTAATAAAGAATAAGAAGACAATTAGTGGTAACCAGACGACTAACCCTTCTTATTATATCAATAGATTTGTTTATTTTTCTGTTAACCCAAGAAATTTGTTCTCTCCAACTCAAACTTTCATCAATAATAATTCCCAAGAATTTTGTATTTGATACTTGAGGCATGTTAACTGACTCAATAGAAACTTGAGATAGATTTTTATTGTACGATTTTTTTTTTTTTACCATTGAAAATAATGAAATTAGATTTTTTAATATTCAAAGATAGTTTATTTAATCTAAACCAATCAGCATAAGCAGTTAAACCATCATTAGCATTCTTAATTAGTAAACTGAAATTTGAATGAGAGAGAACCAAAGTTGTGTCATCTGCGAACATTATTGGAGAAACAATATCTGAAACACTAGACAAATCATTGATATATAAGAGAAATAATAAAGGTCCAAGAATGGACCCCTGTGGAACCCCACAGAGTGATCTAGCTTTGTCAGAATAACAGCCCTTAACACAAACAAACTGTTTTCTGTTGGAGATGTAATTATTTAACCATTCATATGTAGTATCATGAAAACCATATTTGTACAATTTGTCCAATAAAATATGATGGTCAACTGTATCAAACGCTTTGGAGAGATACAAAAATATACTGCACGCAAATTCATTATCATCAAGTGCAGAGGTAACTTTGTCAATCAGATGCAGCAGAGCCATGTAAGTAGAGTGATTCTTTCGAAAACCATAAAAGGATTGCATTAGAATCTAAATGAAAAAGAATCATTTTGTGAATAATTTTCTCTAATATTTTTGAAAAACAAGGCAAAATAGATATGGGTCTGTAATTATTAAAACAACATGGATCACCTGATTTAAAAAGGAATACTTTTGGCAACTTTTAAATCATTTGGTACAACACCTGTTTTCAAAGACCAGGAAAAGATGTAAACAAGAGGCTCTAATAATGACTTCTTCACCTGCTTGTCAAGAAATGCAGAAATATTGTCACGACCGGTAGAAGATGTAAGTTCATCAATTGTGTCACTTATCTCCTGGATATCAGGCGGTTTAAACGAAGAAACAATAGGAAACTGTTTTGTTTAGCTAATTCAAACCCAATACTTACAAAGAAACTATTGAATTTTTGAGCTATTTCAAAAATGATTATTGAGAGCATTTTCCCCATCCAAAAACACAGAAGGTATTTCTGATGTAGTGTTTTCCCTCTGTAACAGTTGATTTATTACTTTCCAAGTTGTTTTAATATCTTTTTGCACTTCTGAAAATTTTCACTGAAATGTTTCTTTTTTGCAGATCTAATAGAATGAATGTATTTATTTCTGTTGGATTTATATGCACCATGGGTAAGAGGAGTAGGATTTGAAATATATTTTCTATACAGTTTATTCTTTTTCCTCAATAGTTTATGTAACTCAACTGTAAACCAAGGCTTATTGAAGTCTTGACAGTATTTCTTGTTAGAATTACCAATTGGAAAACATACATTGAAGCTAGAACTAATAATTTCCATAAACTTTCGATAAGCACAATCTGCATTATTTACTTCATATAAGTCATCCCATGAAATACTGGCAAGCATTTCTTTAAATTTGGAAATATTTGATTTACTCATAATTCTTTTATACATTATTTTCCTGGTATGTTTAACTCTAACCTTGTTTAAAGAATAATGGAATATTGGAAAATGATCTGATAAGTCTGAGTACAAGACCCCAGATTTCATTCCCTCGTTCAAGGAATTAGTTAAGATATTATCAATTAGAGTTGAATTTTCTTTTACTCGTGTAGATTTATGAATAAGAGGAAAAAAGTAACTAGAATAAAGAATATTGAGAAAATCCACAGTAGATGATTTAGTATTAAAAAGGTTTATATTGAAGTCTCCTAAGATATAACATGGTTTTTCTTCACCGTTAATCAGGTCCAGAGAACAAGACAAACTGTCATTGAAATCTTTGATGATAGAGTCGGGTGGCCGATATATAACACCAACAATAATATTCTTTCCATTAGAGATAAAAAGCTCAATAAAAACAGATTCCATCTCAGCTATATGTGATTTCTGACAGAAATCATTTCTAATTTTAAACTCATAGTCCTCATGAATAAACAGAGAAGCTCCACCTCCACCTCTATTCTGTCTTACATAGTGAACAGAATTGTACTTGGGTAATTTAAAAGATTCTTTAGAATCCTCTTTAAGCCATGTTTCTGACAAAGCAATAATGGGAAAAAAAGTGTTTAAGAGAAAACATATAGTGAAGGAAGTTGTCATAATTACTGGAAAGACTTCTTATATTCAAATGAAAAGTAGAGAATATATTAGTAGGCATAGAAACACGTCATTAAACTGGGTTTCACTATAAAAACTGCAGAGGTTGAGGCATCAAATGATGAAAAAAAAATTAAGGTCTGGGTGAACATCAAGATTATAAGAGTCAATCAAAGGGGTTAAATGTCTTGCTTTCAAAATCAGTTTGTTGGCTTTCAAAATCAGATTTGTTGTGGTCTGTATTGAGTATTAAAGAGATTTATTCTGTGTTACCTCCATTTCTTCGAGGCTGTGAAGGTGGGTGGATGATAAGTTTATCATAGCGGACATAGGCAACTTCCCCCCTTTCCCTGGCAGCTTTCATGGCCGGTATCAGTTCCCTCCTTCTCTGCCTCACAGCATCTGGGAAGTCCTCATTCAGGTAGATGTTGGTACCTTTCAGATGTTTTGCCCTTTGCAGTACAGCCTCCTTGTCCTTGAGCCTAAGGAACTTGACCACAATTGCCGTGGCCTGGTGATAGTGTTGTCCTTGGGTTTTCCAGCCCTGTACACTCTCTCCAGACAGATTTTGCTCTGGTCTAGTTGTAGCTTCTCTTGAATCATCTGTCTCACGTTTTCTTCAGAGACTGACCATTTTTCATTTGGAGACTCTGGAATGCCATCCACCACAATGTTGTTTCGCCTGAGTTGGCCCTCTAAAAGATCTGATTTTGAATCTATCATCAGTAGAGATTCAGCCAGTTTGTGGATGTCCTTCTCAGTAGTCCCACCCATAGTTTCAATCCATCCACACCCCGAGCGATCCAGTGATGTCAGTTACACTTACGTTAGAGCGGCGGCTAACAACAACAAGCAAACAGCAGCGGTCAACAATACACAATAAAGCAGTAACACTATGCATGGTTTCAAAGCAGCACAATAATTAATAATACCTCAGTAGGCTATTATTACAGATAAGTTAAACTAGCTCTGCCCAGACACTAAAGCCTCTTACTTGGCTATTGCTTCTCAAGCAATCGGGCGTCCTCCTCCTCCGATGTTCTGAGGTTCGGATCGGCTCCTTGCGGCTCGAACAACGACAAGTTCTGTACTAGCTGTGTACAGTGGCTGATCCTGGTGTGGATGCGGAGAATACAGCGGGATAACTCGAATTTGGATTCTGTTCCTTTGCTTCTGCAGGCAAATGAGGGCTGTGTTTTACAGCGTCCTCAATGTGGATCGGCTGTCGTTTCTCCAGTGATCGGGCATCTTCTGACGTTCTGACGTTCGGCTCGGCTCCTTGCGGCTCGAACAACGACGAGGTTCCATACCAGTGGCTGATCCTGGTGCAGATGCAGGGGATACTTTCGGAGACGGAGTCACATCTGGAAGCACCGTTGTAGCGTGCATCGTCGCTATAAATAGCCACAGTGACATCATGGCCGGGAGGCGGGACATCACGTGGGCCCCGGGGGCTCAGATTTGGATTCGGATCAGACTTCACTGGATTTCACACCTGGGTGTGAAACCTGCAATGGCTCGTGGGAAAAGGAGTTTTTTTTAGGACTCCCTTTGTCTGACCTCTGGCCTGGTCAGGTTTTGGTGAAGTCATACAGTCAGGCTTTAAGGCCCAACAGGGTCACCGTCTTGTTGGAACCCAACTGTGTTGACCTGTCCTTCTGACTGATGATTTTAGTTTTTTCTTTAAAAATGTGGAGATAATTCTCTTTCTTCATATTCCATTTACTTTGTGTAAAGCACTAGTTCCACTGGCAGCAAAACAGCCCCAGAGCATAATACTGCCACCACCATGCCTGATGGGAGGTTTGGTGTTCTCACCTTCTCTCCTCCAAACACATTACAATGGCTCCAAGTGACTTTCCTGTTCAAGTCAATGATTTGTGTTTTCAGATCTGTGCTGAGCTCGACAGACTTTCCCATTGTAGTGTCTGTGGTTGAGTCTAATAAGTGTATCAAATGGGCCCTATTTAAATGGGCTCAGAGGAGTCAGCAGCTATACTCAATTGTAATCACTCACAAGGAGTTAAGAAGCCATGCCACACAATAAAGTTAAAAAAAGAACCCATGCCACTAAGAAAATTTGATTAAAAACTGAAAATTCAAGTTGCTGTGTGTATATTTTTGACGAGGCAGATTGTCATTTTCCCAGAAGACCTATGATAAATTTATGACAGAACCAAAATGTATGATTGTTTTTTTGTGACAAAGATGCATACATTTCAATGATTCTATCATAGAAAATGATGAGTAATAGGAGTTACTGGAAACTCAAAACTGGCATGATAAACATGGTCTTTACAAGTGTCTGTAAAGTTTCATTCACTACTGTAAACTTACATTTAGAGAACAAGGTGTGTATAGGTTTCCACACTAAAATTGTTATCTAGAATCCAAATACACACTTCCCAAAGTGAATGATACAAGTTGCTTTTATTGGTGAATTGATTAAAGATAACTGCAGTGGCTTAAATTTTTAAAGGACTATTGTTATTCTCCACATCTGCTGTCATCTTGAACAATAGTGCAAATTTCTTTTGAGAAACATCCTGAAGTCTTTAACTTAATTCTATTTGATCGATCTAATCAATCACGTAGATTTATCAGGATATCTAAGGAGAATTCACACTTGATGAAAACACTTGACAAAATGATATAACATTTAAATTTAAATTAAAGTACAATTTAATAACAGATGCATTTACAAATAATATGACTTTACATTTTTTTATCTGTAATATTTACAAACCACTTAAAATGAAATCTGAATATCAATCTGTACCTTGGTAAAATAATTGTGTGGGTGTTTCCCATCCACACTCAAGAAATTTCCCACGATGGGTAGACCTCTTGGTCCTGGAGGAAAATTTGGTGAACTCCTGTTTTTGAGGTAGCCTGCTATTAAAATAAACAGAAGAATAAACAGGAACAATCCCTTTAGGTCAAAACTCAGCAAAAAGTTTAAAAGCCACATGGTTAGAAAGAGCAAAATTGTCTGTGCTTTTGAGATTTTCCAAGTCCACGCTTGAAAATCTGGTGTTGCAGGTCGTTTAAGTAGGCCGTCCACACCCGATTCTTTTCAGGACAGACAGTGGTAAAAAAAAAAAAACTCAGAGTGTGCACAAAGGCTTATGTAACCACAGCCTATTCCCCTTTGATACATATTATGTAACCGAGCAATATCCATAGTAGCACTGGAGCTTATCATAGGGCCTGCTGACAATAAGCAGGACTCCAATGAACTCTGACACTGAGAATCAAAATTCGTTTGAAAAATAAATGTTGTTCTTGTTCAAAATGATCCCATTTCTTTTTCTATAGTAATATAATAGGCCAATGAGAATGTAAAAACTTTGATGAGATAATAAACATTTAAAAGGACAAAATCCTGAAAATGAATAAATATTTGGTAGTTAAGATGTGGACTGATTGGTTCAAAACATTTGCCATCAAAAGTGGAACCTATATATAATATACAACATTTATTATTGAATGCTTATGCTTATCTGATATTCAACCAGCGAAATATTTACATCAGATTGCTGTAACAAGGCAGTAGAGCCTCAGGAATTGTCTAGGAAATTATTGAAGCTGAAGGTTATTTTAAAAATGTCGGGTAGCTGGAATCTATACAAGTTAGAGACCGAAATGTGAACAACACAAAACAAACAATACAGTGAATGTGAGTGAGGGGAAAAGGAAGAGAGAGAACACAGTATTTCAACGTAGTATTGAGGTCAATATTACAGAATTAATGTCTTTCTTTGTCTAAATGGGAGTCTGGTGTTGCTTGTGGCATCGTCGGTGGGAGTGAAATCCATTTAATGTTGTTATTAAGATCTTGATCCCCACTTCCTGCAGGCTCAAAAGTCGGTCAGAGTGTTTCTGACAGCCATTTGGTCCTCTGTAGGCCTGAGAGTGACTGGGGATATGAGCCAGTCACTTGATTCAACTGGGACCTTGTCACCAGTCAGTGATTGTAAATGTAAATTGCTCTTCCTCTGTGTTACAGTTTACTACGGCCGGTTGATCCTACACTGTTCAATTCACCTTCTCCATTGTTTTGAAGTCAAGTCCAGAGAAGATATTTCCTAGAAAAGGCACAGGCCAGGGTGTGGGAGGAAAGCTGCGACGTCTCCAGTTTCTTACAACATCAATCAAAAGCAGCAGTGCAAAACCAAACAGCAGCCAACCAGTAAAATCCATAGAATCAAAAAGAGGCTGAAAAATCATGTTGAAAATATTACAAAAAGCCCTCTTAGGAACACTTTTTGATTCTGCTGACAATATGGTGGTTGTCTGAAAGGATCAGGTGAGACAGGGTCGAGGAAACCAGGCCCCTTCTATGTTACGTAACACTTGTGGCCTCATTTGAACCCTTTCGAAAGTGGAAAAACAAGACTGAAGCTTGAACTCTTCCTGCTGTTGAATGGAGGAATGTGAACTGTATTTTACAGACACAGTGAGGTGTTAAAAATAACTTTATTT
>OMNN01103376.1:9119-19433 GCA_900302755.1 Chromis chromis
GGTACACGTGACACGATGTCGTTTGCAAACAACAGATAATCGGGCCTTTGCCGGCTTTGAAGGGGGAGATCGGGACAAGGATCGGCCCGATTATCCTGTAGTGTGTAAAGGCCTTAAGCTTGCAATGATGAACTTTTGTATATCTAATGGTAGGACTACCACATTGAACCTCTTAGCCTTGAACTTGACCTTTGACCTTGAACTTACTGCCATCTGTCTGTCTGTCGGTATGTATGTGGGTGTGTGGGCATGTATATCCGCACCATAACTCGATAACAAATTGAGATAGGATAATCAAACTCTGCACAGATGATCATCTTGACCTACCCTGGTCACCCATTAATTTTGGGTCAAAAGGTCAAAGGTCAAGGCCACAAGGCTACCTGCCATGTTTAGGAAGGCATCCTGCGTGGGTCTGCATCTAGCTTGAGTGCATTCTAGTTTATTTATTCAATCATACATATTGTTCCCAACAAACACAGGAGAAAACAGGAGTAGGTCAAACCCCATAGGTAACTTTTATTTGTGATGGTAAACACATTATGCAATTGTTTCCCACACCTAAAAAGTGAAACTTCATTTGTGAAAAAAAAAACAAAAAAACTTCCCGCTGTGGATGACGTAGCAGCAGCACAGCAGGACAAACGCAAGACCCAAGTAAAAATAGTGGGACTGGTACAGTAAAGATGCAGCTGTAGAGCGGTGGAAAGTGTCCAGCAGGGAACAGTAGCAGAGCAGCATCATTATAATTCTAGGTAGAAGGCTGACTTATCACCTTCTGGTCCCCTGCCATGTGCTTTGTGGCCCATACTAATGCACACACACACACACACACATACACACACACACACTTTCTGTATCATCACGCTGGGTGGAAACATGACCCCTGGTCCTACCGCGTGAATCACAACACAAATATGCTAATGAATGCAGAATCCTTCATGTGTGCGCACATGTCACTACACAGATGATTACTCAATTCTACAAAGGTGAACACACGTGAACACACAGACCGTGGAGTAACTTTTGACCTGTGTGTGTGTGTGTTTTTTTAGGAGGGCACTAACCTCCCGGTGTTGTTTTCATTGGCCTGTCACTTGGTGGTAGGTCACACACAAACACACACATCCTTGAGTTTTGCACACACCAGTCCTCCTCCGTGCAACCACACGGTTTCTCCAGATGTGAGCACTCTAACACACCCAGGGACTGACACTATAGCGAACCTGGGCTCTCCATGTTGAGGCTCCCTGTAGCTCCTGGTAATAGAAAAATAAGACAGAAGGAGAACAGAGCACTGAGCCTCCCTGTAGGATCAGCAGGCTGCGTACCTGACAGGTATTCCTAAAGGTTGGAAGGTTGGATCCAGCTGGCAGCCTCTCAAGCCGACTTTATCACCCACTTCCTGTTTCACCCCAGATTGTCCGCAGTATTAAGATTTTGTAAACCTGTTTTATTTGTTTCATTGCAGTATGGCGGCTAAAAGACAGTCCAGGCAGAAACAAACAGCAGGATAGTGGAGCTACATTTTAGTTGTGTCAGCTCTGCAGCGTTTCATGCTGGATTCTGAATGAAAGAGCAAAAGTTTTTATCTTTATTTGAGGTCCGAGCAGGATGCATTCAGGTACAGTGCTGAGTGTAGGTCAACTGCCTTTTGGCATCGCCTTAAGTTCAACACACAGTCGTTGCAGTTGTTTGTGCAAAACAGAAGAGAACAGTGTTGACGGGCACCGATTGAATCCGTTACAGTGAGCAGCACCTGTTGTGATGTTTTGTCATTTTAATTCCACTGATTTTTAGTCTTAAGTCTTTTTCAAGTGACGGGTCAGATTTTCTCAAAATAATAATTGAAGTATCCCACTAGAAAATTGTCTTATCTGTTGTAAGGAACACAAATCTCAGCCTTTATCCAGTAAGTAGAACGCTCTGTTTTAACTGCGGAGATACTGAAACACTAAATTTAAGTGTCTTTAACCCTTTAAGATCTGAGCCTCAAAATGTCCGCCTGGTCTTTTTTTCCTATTTTGACTACAAAATGGTCATTACGGTAATTTAATTCATATCCGATTGAAATTAACGTATCTGAATTAAATTACCGTAATGACACTATATTGGCTGTAAAGCGCAACGATGTTCATATATGAATTAAATTACTGTATCCAAATGAAATTACCGTAATGACACTATATTGACTGTAAAGCGCAACGACATTCGTATCCGAATTTAATTACCATATCCCAATTAAATTACCGTAATGACACTATATTGGCTTTCGTATACCCCCAGGAATCCGTTTGACTTTTTCCGATAGCGCAAACCGTGACATAATTACGGTAGTCCAAAGTGTGCTCTCCCAAACGTGTCGCCGATGACGGTTAAATTAACCTTCAAAAAGTTCAAAACAGAATCTGTTTTATGTGAATTGTTAGTATTTGGTCATTGTTTTGTGCTGGTATTATATCTGAGAAATGTTACACATGATTATATATACTGCACTATAAGTATCCCACTATAAAATTGTCTTATCTGTTGTAATATCTTCATAAGTATTTAGCAATAAATCATCACTAAAGTCAGTAACTGTGATTGTGGTAAACATGTTTTTTATGTTTTTAACTGCAGCTTGTCTTAATTGTTTTGGGTTTTTTTTGCATTCTTTCATGTTGCATTTTGTTGAAACAAACAATTTGTGTATATATTAGTATGTCCTGATTATTATAAACATTGTCAAGTCAACAAAGCCAGTGGCATTACAGAATATTCAGTCAAAGGAATTAGATTTTTATACCAATAAAATGTGTAAGAAGTGCTAGTGTTTTCTCTGTTCTGTTCAGTCACGAGTCTGAACCCGTGTTACGCAGGTTTTTGCAAACACAGGCAGGTTTGACTTTGCAATTTATGGACCTCAAATTGGAGCAGAGAAGCAAAAATCACATTCTGTTTGAGCCAGCACCCTGGATGATCGAACCTTTATGTGGAGGATCATCACTGGTGATTAAAGGTGGGTCTGCGGCTACCATCAAGAGAAGAAACAACAGTTTTCACAGTGAATGTCCAGCCAGCAGTGTCCCAGGAGCATGGTCATAGTTCTCTTCAACATGGTTGTGCACCAGGAATTAGTCTCTCAGGGTCACACTGTCAAGGCAGAGTTGTACTGAATTGTCTGAAGGGGGAAAAAATGATGCAAATAATCTGAACTGGGGCGTGATGGCAAGAGGCCACAACAACATAACGGTTGCCAGATTTGGGTTCCTTTGACTCTTTCTTCTTCCCCCCTCAAAAAATTCAAGTTGTAGATTCGTATTTTCAGGGCTGGAAAATCCTGGTCCCCGAAAGTAAAAATCCTTTTCCGTTCTAGATGTCTCCCTCTTCCAACACACCTGATTCAAATGGCCAGGATCGTTACCAGGCTTCTGCAGAGCTTGGTGATGAGCTGATCATTTGAATCAGGTGTGTTGGAAGAGGGAGACATCTAGAACGGAAAAGGATTTTTACTTTCGGGGACCAGGATTTGCCACCTCTGGTGTTTGGGCACAGTAGACCAGATTAAACGCCCTTTGCAGATAGTGCTTGACATCTTGACATGACGGGACTTCAAGGGTTGCATTGCAGAAATGCTGTGTTGCTGTACAAGGGACTACTTTAACTATACCTCATAGGAGCATATCAGTTCCATGATAAACAACACCTCCCATTCTAAAAGCCAGGACAACAAAGACACATCTCCTGACTCTAGACCTCCAGTTTCTGAATTGCTAACAGCATTGCATAATATCTGGTTTTCATTTTTTTTTAAAACTGTTGTCGCTTAACGAGATGGGGTGTGCAGTGGTGGAACCCTTTCCTTGTTGAAGCTCTGCCCCGTACAGGAAACACTTTGCACAGTGCGACTGCAGCCACCAGGGTTGTTCATCTTCTGATTACACTTTGAGCCTCTTAAACGCTGTTGCCAGTCAATAACCTGGAGCTGCTCAGCTGAAGAGGTTGTTGTCAAGCAGATGCAGGGTCCCTGATTGCATTTTAATGTCAGACAAAAATACCATGATGGAGGTGCCGTGTTTCTGTCTTATCTATATGGTAACTAGCTGTGTTGCAAAGAAATATTGTTATTCAGAACACAGCTCACTTTGTAACCGCTGATTACATACATCTATCAGCTAGAGAGGCGTTTCCAATTGTTTCTTCCATCCAACTGCAATCAGCGGACGCTCGGGCAAGTTTGCGCCCACACACACACACACACACACACACATTTTATCTGAAGCTACACTCAGAAAAAAGCACACACAAATCATGCATGTACGCATGCAAGTGCCCAGATGTACTGATTGTTGAGATTTTCTTCTTTAGAATGGAGTTTTCAGTGACACACAGCCTCCTCACATCCATTTCAGTGGAAAAATTACACTGGCAAAGACAAGACAAGTTGTAAAAACAGACGGGGGAAAAAAAATAATCGTAGCTAAACTTTCACTGCAGTGCAACACGGCGCTTCAAGTACAAACAACTACACAATCCAGATAGGACACCTTGTACCGTGCAACCTGCAGCATTGTGCTAATTCTAGTGTTTTGTACTGTGTCTGGGCGTCTGATGAGCCCTTCAATGTTACTTCCCGTGTCATACTTTGTGTTTTACTTTTGCTATAAAGTGTAACTTGTTGTCTTTTTAAGGTTTGCTAGAACTTTTCCATCACTTCTGTTTTACCTTCTCTTACTTCGTCTCTTGACTTTGCTCATCAGTTGTGCCGTTAGCATTTGAATACATCCTCTGTCAAAATTAAGGCACGACACATCAGCGGTTGTGGCGTTATTACATACATTAAACAGCGGGTTATGACGGCAAACGGGTGCACTAATTTGCAGTGAAGTCAATAAGTACTAAGACAGCGACAAGTTGAATCGCTTTGACTCTGAATTTTAGCACTTTGGAAATTAAAATGAAGCTTTGATCATCAGCTTCCCATTTTAAAGGGTTATGGGAGTGTTGCATAATAGAAGATGCATATCCATTTTTTGCCATCTGGGAGTTTGAAATGCTTCTTTCTGTATAGTTCATCCGATGTGGACGTGAACACCTTCAAATTGTGACTGAAAATCTGGACTTTAACCACAGTCTGAGTTTTTCTTGTCATATCTGCAGCTCTGGAGTTTCAAGCTAAAACATAGCTTGAGGCTACTTTAAGCAAAGAAAATACTTTTTGGTATAGATTGAACCCCAGATGTGAAAATGTCAGGCAAAGCCAAATAAAAACTAGATACAGAAAGCACTGCTGCATCTTAAGCTCTGTATGCACTGTATATTTCATAATGAGGTAAAAGCATCAACCCATGGATATTGTTGGCGCTGGTCTTTGTTTTTCTGACGAGCCGCGGCTTATGAACTGTTATTTTCACAGCCAGCAGTAAGATAAAAAATGTCCAACTGGTCTTTTTTTTCTTATTTTGATTAGAAAAAGGTCAGAAAATGTCCTGTGAGTGCTGGTGCCCATTTTTTCAGAAGAAACTTTCAATATCTGGCAGTTATTTATGATTTACTGCCTATTATAAGAGTTACGGTAATTTTACGGTAATTTCATCCTGCGGATTCGTGGGGGGACACGAATGAAATTACCGTAATTACACTATATTGGCTGTAAAGCGCAACGACATTGCGCTTTACAGCAAATATAGTGTCATTACGGTAATTTTACGGTAATTTCATCCAGCGGATTCCTGGGGGGGCATGAATGAAATTACCATAATGACCGTAATGACAATGTCGTTGCGCTTCACAGCTACCGCAGGTCGTTCATTCCAGCTGCCATAAGACTGTACAACACCAGCACAACCTGAACGTGTTGTAGTTCCTGTACTGTCATCATGTGCAATACTAACTTATTGTAATCAGTACTTAGATGGTTCAGACAGCTACAATTACATTTCTCTTCTGCACATATTTCATTTAACTTGCACTCTGCACATTTTTTCATATAATTTGCACTAGGTTGTATATTGTATATTGTAAATGCCTTTTTCTATTGGATTGTTTATTTTATTTTTAAAATCTTTTATTCGTCTGTATATGTTTACAATTTTTGTGTGCAATTTTGTGGTCGGCTGTAATAAGGGAATTTCCCCGCTGTGGGATTAATAAGGTCAAATCTAATCTATTACGGTAATTTTACGGTAATTTCATCCAGCGGATTCCTGGGGGGGGGCACAAATTAATTTACCGTAATGACACCATATTGGCTGTAAAGTGCAATGCCTCAGCTTTTGGAAACCGTTTGATTTTTTTCTGATAGCACAAACGGTGACATATTTACGGTATTCCAAACTGCGCAAACGTGTCGCCGATGACGCATTAGGACTTAAAGGGTTAAAGAGGAGTAAATACTGGAAGGTCATGGAATGGATTTTGTTTTGCTTTTTCGTTCTCATTTTTTTCATATCTGTGCTTCTGATGCCTCCTTATTTATCTTGTAGGTTGTTTACATGTACATTCTGATTAATACCTCGGTCCAGATGTGGCGTACGCTGCTGTAGAATCTGTATGAAACCTCTGCTGGTGAAATAAATACGTTAGCGCCGTCGTGTTCTTTCTCTTGCTTCCATATGTGACACAAACTAACCCGTGTTTTTTCAGCTCATAAACAACATATCTGCATATTCCAAGTATAAATGGAAAATGAATATGCATGCAAACAGTGATGCAATCATCCCCCCTTCTCTCTCTCCCAGGCTCTACCTCTGCTTGTTTTCCCTCTGTTCCTCTTTTAAACCCTCCCAGCCCCACATCAGTCTGTCTGTCCGCCGTGTCTTCTTATGTAACTGCAGGAATTGGAGCTGGTAGCCAGGTTGGCACTGATCTGCATGTGTCCGTGTGTGTGTGCGAGTGTTCAGTAGTACTACACTATTATTGCTGATGTCATAGGTGCTTTTCCACTGACTGTATGTTCTCTCTCTCTCTCTCTGCTGTTAGATGGATGATAGAAACACTAACACGAGGCACTTAAGGTAGAAAATTATGTGGAAATGAAAAGGAAAGAAAGTTAACATCCACATTTCACTCCTGATGAGACGAACTGAATTTGCTTCCTTGCAGAGTTTGCCCTTTGGTATTTAAACCAATATCATAGGTGCAGTTTAAAGCTGAAATAGTCTGATGCATCCCGGTCTAATTCAAAAAGCCAATCATCTCCCCACATTTCATGGGACTCTGTTCGTAATTAACTGAAATATGCTGCAGAGAAGCAGGTAAATGTTCATGCAGGCCCAACAAACATCAGTGCAGACAGCAAAAATATCTAAAATGCTCAATATCACAATCTTAACCCTTTAAGTCCTACTGCGCGTCATCGGCGACACGTTTGGGCAAGCGCACTTTGGAATACCGTAAATGTCACCGTTTGTGCTATCGGGAAAAAAATCCAACGGTTTCTGAAAGCTGAGGCGTTGCGCTTTACAGCCAACATGGTGTCATTACGGTAAATTCATTCGTGCCCCTCCAGGAATCCGCTGGATGAAATTACCGTAAAATTACAGTAATGACACTATATTGGCTGTAAAGCGCAACAACAATGCCATTACAGTCATTACGGTAATTTCATTCATGCCCCTCCAGGAATCCGCTGGATGAAATTACCGTAAAATTACAGTAATGACACTATATTGGCTGTAAAGCGCAACAACAATGTCATTACGGTAATTTCATTCATGCCCCCCCAGGAATCCGCTGTATGAAATTACCGTAAAATTACCGTAACTCTTATAATAGGCAGTAAATCGTAAATAACTGCCAGATATTGAAAGTTTCTTCTGAAAAAATGGGCACCAGCACTCACAGGACATTTTCTTACCTTTTTGTAATCAAAATAAGAAAAAAAAAAGACCAGGCGGACATTTTGAGGCTCAGGTCTTAAAGGGTTAACCTCTACGATACACTGCATTTGAAATCAAGTCACACTGGGCAAACTAAGAGATGCCTGGCAGGAGGATCTGGGATGGAAATCACCGAAGATCAGTGGAGAAAAGCCCAAAGAACTGTACGTACCACACATGGATCGCTGCAGTAAATGCATCCTGTGGTCAGACGCTAGCTTCATTAGCACGTATTTTAAACATTTTTAATTATTTGATCCTGTCTAAGATCCCAGACCCAGTCCTGGCTGTGTAAAAGAAATGATGATAGAGCTCCCAAGTAACTAATATAACTGCATGTGTTTGTATCACTGCTAGCACAAAACAGATTTTGTTAAATTGGAAACGCCGGTCCACCTGACTGTGCTGAAACGTGATGAAACACAAAGTGGAAGTTTAATAGGTTTATGTGTGAACACCAAACACGCATAAAAAGAAAAGGAAGTATAAAATAAGTAAGTTTGATGTTTTTATCACATGATTTTCTTCTCTTTTTTTGCAGAATTTGTTTTAATTTTGTAGTAAACTTTTAACAAAACTGTCTTTTTTTTCTTAATAATATAAAAAAAGAAAAGGATTCTGCATCTGCACAATGCCTCTCCTGCACATACAGAAGTAGTGTTTTACTGTGTTTGATTTTGCTTCTTCCTTTGCCCTACTAAATGTACAAAATATATGCACATAATACGCAGCATATAATTGTATTTACATAAGTTCCAAGGCCCTGCTTAGACTGGCATTCTGAAGCAGAGTGTGTTTCATGCCAGAATGTGATTAACTAGTTGATTTTAAATTCTGTGTTTGTGTTAAACTGGAGCGGGGGGTTGTTACTCACTTCCCCTCGGAGCCGTAGCTGTTCATGCTGTCCTCTATGGACTCGTGGCTGGCCTGGCGGACGGTCCGACTGGGCATCTCCACGGCCAGACCCGTCTCCGTGCTCCTCTGGATGCCTCCCTTCAGCTTCCTGCCGTCTGTATCCACTGCAGGGGAAACAAATGGATTCAACTGAGTGCAGTGAAAGATTTGGGAGGTGTTCGATGGTCCCTAAATGCTCCTGGTTGTCTGGATATCTACTGTGAGTACAGCTACTACTAGTCAGTTCAGGTCAGTTACAGATATTCATTGACGTTCTTTCTGCAGTAAATCAGCAGAAGTACACAAAGCAAACACAAAAAGCCAATAATGCTGTTCACATTCAGCTAATGCTTTACGCCCCAACACAAAGACACTGCTACAACACGACACTGTTCCCTCTAATGCTGAGGACAACACATAATATAGTCAAATATAGTGAAAATAAGAAGCATTATACTGTTTATTCTGGTCATTCTGCAAATCTCCAGTCTGAAGATAAGCTATAAAATAAGTGAGTCTGCATTTTAATAAAAGATTTTCTTAATTCTTTTGCACAGTTTGTTTTAGTTTTATAGTAGAAATTTAACTAATATGATATTTTTGAATCTCGACTTCTTTATCGGTGCAAGTTTGTGTATATCACTTTGCTCTTCATTCATATTTTCCTAAAATTTTCTGAATTTTATGGTGAAAATCCATCCATCCATTGTCTGTACACCGCTTAATCCTCTGCAGGGTTGCTGGGGCGCTGGAGTCTATCCCAGCCGACTTAGGGTGAAGGCAGGAGACACCCTGGACAGGTCACCAGTCCATCACAGGGCCACACATAGGACAAACAACCAAGCACACTCTCATTCACACCTACGAACAATTTAGAATCATCCATTAACCTCAGCATGTTTTTGGACTGTGGGAGGAAGCTGGAGAACCTGGAGGGAACCCACTCTGCACAGGGAGAACATGCAAACTCCACGCATGCAGTTGTTTTGATGAGTGACACATAATAAAGTAGTAGTTTGGCTTTTGTGTTTGTGTTTTTATGCAGATTTACTACAAAAATAATGTTCAACTGGCTAACAGGACTATTGGTGTGTGTGCAGTACATATCCAGGAAAGGCAAAAGAGATTCTTTTCTTAATTTTTTTGAATTAAGAAAAGAATTTTCACCATGGGCTGCACAGTGGCTCAGTGGTTAGCACCATCGCCTCACAGCTAGAAGATCCCCAGTTAGGACGCCTGGGATCTTTCTGCAAAAAGATAGTGACAAGAAAAAGCAAACTGCTATCTTCACCACGTGTCTGAAAATAAACCATAAAAGGATGAATGTTGTTGCATTCTAATTAGAGGACTTTCTCTTTTTGCTTAAAAACGTATATAAAAAATAAGAGCATCTCTATTTTTGCGTCGGCACCATTTCCTCTTAGCTGTTTACGTGTTTGTCCCGCCGTGACCTCATCAGTGTCAGAAGAAGGACGAGCACCGGGATGAGAAATCACTTTAACAAGGCCAAGGACAAAAGCACTCGATTCCTCCTTAGAGCAGGGACATACATCTTGTT
>OMNN01103379.1:0-16076 GCA_900302755.1 Chromis chromis
ACAACATGAATTATAACTGCCTTCCATTTAGGTGACACTGCTATTTTGAGTGCAGTCACTGAACACTTCAAAGGAACAGGGTCGTAGTTAATTTTATGCTTTACCTGCTAAGATAAGCCAAACTGTCTGGTATGAAGACGATCCCTGGAGGGAAATAGACAAAAGAGCACTGAATGCAAAGAATTGCTGACTGAACCAAGCTCCAGGTTTTGTTCAGACTTTTCAGCACCTGCAACGTCTAGAATCACTCAGGGGAAATCGATCTGCTGACAGCATGAGGAGGAAAACATTTCTGTAAATATCACACAAACAGTAAACATTAGAAGGATGCTGTCTTCATTTATTTTCCCTCTTGATGCTGAAGTGAACCTAAAATTGCACAAACAACAGTATACAACTGATCTGAGAACCCCCCAGACAAATGTCAAATGATTTCAAATGTCATCACCTCTCAATAATTGCATTATCTCTAAGCTGAAGAGTATTTTATTTATTTATATACTATACTATACTATACTATACTATACTATACTATACTATACTATACTATAATATGCTATACTATAATGTACTGTAGTACACTACTATACTAAATTATACTATACTACACTATACTATGCTATACTATACTATACTGTACTGTACTGTACTGTACGGTACGGTACTAAACTATAGTTTACTATACTATACTATACTATACTTGACTATACTTGACTAGACTAGACTACAATATGCTATGCTATATTATGCTATACTATAATGTACTGTGTTGTAGCGTGCCTCAAAATTATACTTAAATACACTGAGCTATTTGAGTAAATGAAATTGATTATTTTCTACCAATGCAGAGGGGAAGCAGGGAGCTGTGAAGCTAATAGTAATATTTGTTTCATATTATTTATTTGTACATTGTTTAATTCCTACTTTTCCTGGAGTAACTAATTTGTGCGCTTTTTAAAACGTCCAAAACGCGTTTTCACTGAGTGCTGGGATTTCCGACAGCACTTAAACGCACCAACCGACACACTTTCAGACGGACGGCGGAACCAGTGAAGGAATCCAGGAGTTCCCAGTGCCAAGTTCACATACCGTGAAGAAGGAGGAGTTGCGAGGGCATTTTTTTTAACAAACAAGGAAGGTTTACCTGTAAGTATTGACTCCCTTGATAAATATCTCTGTACCTTGTGCCTCACCTCACAGTTGTTTTAGCGGCAGCGCTGGGTAGTTGTCAGGAAAGCGGAACTGGCTAACTAGCTAGCTAGCAGCAGCACTTTAGTTAACGAGTTGCTCTCCGGATCTCAACCTGTTTACGAGGCTTTAAACGCAACGGCAACTTTTCAGAACAATGTAAGACGACTTTAATATGCTTTACCCACGACTTGACGCGGTTACCTGTCTCTTTTAAACTCTTTAAGTGAGTTTTAAAGTGTTGTTTTGGGGACTTTGCGGCACCAACGGTAGTGTCCTGGGTGTGGGACTTTTTGATGCTCTTGGTTCATGTTGCTCAGTCAGGCTAACGTCACCTGTTGTCACATGGCTTCTCAGCACTTTACTCTGTTCCTCTACCTATTAAATCATCATAGTTAGGTGTGTGGCATTGCTCTGTACAGGTAACCACGAAAATGATTAACCATCCTGTCTTCAGTAATGATTATCATCTGCAGTGGAAAACCCTTTAAAATACAAGGTCATATTTTAGGTTTTCTCTATACAGCATGATGTCATTGGTGTTTGTTTTTTGGCACACAGGGCCTGTATTATCAGTCAAACAGTCTGCCCACAACATTTAACACTCCACTCTTAGCCCAAATAAATGTGCTGCAAACAGACTGGAAACAAATACTCTGAATGTATAGGAAGATCAAGAAGAAGGATATGAAGTCAGCTTGAATAGATGTCACCGTGTGTTGCAGTCAGATCTGGAGGAACAGGTTTGGGTAGAAGAACAAGAAATATGCTTCCCTGTAGGAGCTTTTGTGTTAAGCACTTGCTGTTACTGCTGTGAAGAAACTGCAACATGAATGGGTATGTCCTTAAGGCTTGTTGAATTATTCCTCTTGCGGATGTGAACAGAGCTGCAATGATTAATCGATTAGCTGTCAGCTGTTAAATTTATAAATTAAAGTCTAAATTATTTGATTCCGGCTTCTTAAATCTGAATAGTCTCTGGTTTTTTTTTGCTCCTATGACATCAAGCTGAATATCTTTGGGTTGTGGACCAAACAGAAGATTCAAGAGCGTCATCTTGGGCTTTAGAAAACACTGATCAGCATTGTCTGTGTAGATTCTTAGTCATGCAGGTTATGGTGTAATTGGAAGTGCTTCAGTAAAAGGCAACTGTGCTTCTCTTTTTGTTCCTAGATAAAGTTTCACCACTCATTCAAGAAGCTTCCTCAGATGTCCAGTTGCCTTCTAGTGAGGCATTTAGGAGAGATCAGCATTTTTTCAACCATTTTCTGACATGTTATGACGAAACAACTAATCAATTCATGGAGAAAATAATCCACAGATCATTAGCCCCAGCCTAGCGGTGAACTCGCATTGCGTGGTGTCACATTTTTGTGTTGCTGTGGAGTGAAAATCACTTAGGTTAAATTTCACAAATGGCCAAATATAACCTAAAAATCTAGCATCTCGTAAACTTAGTAGACATCTGTTGCTTAAATCTAACCTTCTCACCATGAAGACATGACGGTAAATCGATATTCGACTACACAGAGGTCTGTTTTCCTGGCACATGTAATTGATATTTCAGTGTTGACATGTTCATCTTCTCTTGTTGTGGCC
The DNA here is from genome assembly GCA_900302755.1 of Chromis chromis. Taxonomy (NCBI): domain Eukaryota; kingdom Metazoa; phylum Chordata; class Actinopteri; family Pomacentridae; genus Chromis; species Chromis chromis. The sequence goes on from OMNN01103379.1 coordinate 2,788, forward strand.
TTCAAAGGAGTGTAAAATGTGTGAATGAATCCACCTTCAGTGTTATAGTTGTACAACGTGCATCAGTATCTCGCCAAGTCCAATAATCGGTTAGAGAAAGCAGTCAAGCCTGTGTGAACCAAGTGCACTCTTGTCAAAAAAAAAGAAAGAAAAAATGCAGAGTCAACAACATCAAATCCTCTGAGCTGTCTGCCAAGTATCCATTTTCCTTGTCTTTTTTTTCCTCCAGGATGTTGAGTTTCTGCAGGTTTGAAAAGGAACTTGAAGTTCAGGGGTTATTTGCAAAACAGGAACATGTTAGTTGAACTTTAAAGGAAAGGGAGGTGACAGGAGAAGAGAAAGCAGGGAAAGGAATAAGGCAGTGTGCTTCCTGAATGTTGGTATATAGAAACACTGGCGTTGGAATAAAAACAGAGCGTTCTGTTTATGGCTCTGTGCCCTTGACTGTGCAGCCTTCCTGCATTACAGAAAACAAACTTAATTCTTTGCTTATGATGAGCTTGATCTCATTTTACCTTGTGAGCCGGAGCGTTTCCGAGGCAGCCATTACACCAGTCACTTCAGCGTATTTTTGTGACGCTGGACTGCATGAAGGTCACTTGATGCACACATTTTGTTTGGAATAGATTTGTGACTGCTAAACTGTTGTGGAAGGTCAGAATTGTGACTGTAACGCACATCCGTGAATGAATTGCATTAGAGAAACACAACAAAACCACATTTATTACTCAAGCTTTCATACTTAAGCTGCTAAATTGAGAAACCACCCAGAGTGTTTGACCGTTTACAGCAACATATATCCTGTTAATCAGAGCTAACAAACCTAAGAATTTAATTATAACCTCCTTTCATCCACCGTGCTATGTCTGAACTTCAGGGAAGTCAGTTAATCTTTGGGGAGAAAACAAATTGAGAGCACAGAAAAATGCTAATGTTCACGACGAGTGGCCCTCAGTGGCCCGCCATCGCCAACTGTTCCTGCTGCTGTTCACAGCTTCTTGGTGACGCATCCTCACGCCCGCCCTGCTGCTCTGCATATTGTGCAAGATCATGAAATCTGAATGTCGATCTGAATGCAGAGCCTTCACCGAGCTGCCTGACGTGGCCTCAGTACGTCCTGATGTAATCATCTGTGGCAGATAATCGCATGTAAAAGTAGTTGTCCCTAAACAGTTTTGTCTTTGACACTGACCTTAAGCGTTAATAATTTTGTAGTGATTGAGTAATTCACACTGGGACTCCTTAAGCCTTTAACATTGAGGGACCAAAGGTGGGCTTAATTTCCATTTTAATGCACTGTACTTATTTTATTATTTTTTTAATAGATGGCAGCGGTGTGTAGGTAAATCTTTCACCATGCTTTCAGGCAATTAATCATCTGACTTCTAAGACACTCCCTATATGCCATCCATAAAGATCCTAGTGAGCATGTAGTCTCTTATCCTCCAGTCATCTCATTATATCCTATGATAAAGTCTCATAGCATATTATTAAAACTTATTTTATATTATTCTGTTTTTTTCGTAAATATTTAAGCAGCTCATTTTGACCTTTTTTTCTGTTGAAAGTAATTTTAACATGAGATGTCAATACTCTTTAGTTAATTACCTCCGCCAAGCAAAGGCGTTTGTCTGTTTGTCCGTTAGCAAGATAACTTAAAAAGTTATCAACGTATTTTGATGAAATTTTCAGGAAATGTTGATAATGGGACAAGGCACAGATGATTGAATTTTGGTAAAGTTCTGGATCACCAAAAATTAGAAAATGCCACTCATGGAAATCAAAATATGGGTGAATGTGAGCTGTGCCTGAGCCTGCTCCTTTAAGCGCGGTGGCTTATGGGTAATGTAGTAGTGGTACACGAAGGGAAATGCATTGTGCACTCGTGCTGCACTCTTTCACCGTGTCTTTGACAAATAAACGGATCCAGTTCCAAGGTTTACTGCCTCCCATGCTGCCTGTTTTGATAGCGGCCCAGACGGCTTGTTACCAGCACAAAACGAGCTAACACAATAGTGTGGTTTACTGAGGTATACGCCACGGAGCTGAGAAGGTAACAGCTGCTTGGCGGAGGTCTGCGCTCTGAGTGCTTCTCTAGTTGCTGTAGCATTTGCTCATCTCTTCAGCTTTGACAAACCAATCGTCACTGATGTAAAATGCATCGCTGCAGGTGCACCAGTGCTGATTTGTCACCACAGAAAATAGATTTAACCCTTTAAGTCCTAGCACACTTTGGAATACCGTAAATATGTCACGGTTTGGATCGGATTCCTGGGGGGTAACGAATAAAATTTCAAACATTGTTGCGCTTTACAGCCAATATAGTGTCATTACGGTAATTTAATTCGTAAATGGTCATTTCATTCGTATATGGTATTTTCATTCAGATACAAACATCGTTGCGCTTTACAGCCAATATAGTGTCATTACGGTAATTTCATTTAGATATGAATTAAATTACCGTAATGACACTATATTGGCTGTAAAGCGCGTCATTTTAAACCATCATTACACTGATAACAGGCAGTAGATTGTAAATAACTGCCAGATATTGAAAGTTTCTTCTGAAAAAATGGGCACAAGCACTCTTTCTTTCTTTTTTACCCTTTTGTAGTCAAAATAAGAAAAAAAGACCAGGCGGACATTTTGAGGCTCAGGTCTTAAAGGGTTAAAACTCCTGTATGATTTATTTGGTGCCATTTTGTATCAATCAACACTTTATCTGGGTTGTAAATGCCAACTCCGGCACTCCTGCTTTAACCCATCTGATGCTCATCCCCAAACTGTGCAGGTGAAGAGTCAAGAGAGGGAGGAGGAGGAAGAGGAGGAGGAAGGGGAGCACGTGGAGGGAGACGACGACGCCGACAGCGTGAACGGCGACGACGACTCGTAGGACGTCGGCGACGCATGCAGCGAACTCGCAGCTTCCAGTAGGAACTCGGACTCCTGTTTTAACACTCATGTTGTAGATAGAAAAGCAAGCGTGCACACAGACACACACACACAAGCATGGTGCGCACACTCTGTTCAAGCATTGTCCCCTTTTCTTTCTTTCTTTTTTTTCGTTTAATTTTTGCCCGTCGTCCGGTATCACTGTAACAGGAAGAACTAGCTGTAGGTTTGTGTTTTTACCGCGTCATTGCTTGTCTTCAGGTGAAGGCAGGAACATGAACTGTGGATGTTCTCAGAGACGACAGCTCGACGGACATGTCTTAAACGCCGGGACAGAAAATTCAGCTCCAGAAGAACGTTTTAAAATTTCAATGTGTTCGTTTTTTTTTTTTTCCCCTCATAAGTGAGTTTGACCTTGTGTCTGTATGTTATTGTCAGTTTTTTATACTATCCAGTTTCAGTTCAACTGTAAAGTAATAAATTGCAATAAAATATTAAAATCTAATCCATGCTGATGTTTGTTTAGTTTTTTTTGCCCAACTTACTGAAAACTTCAGTTTATTACGACGTTATAGGTTGATTTTCTGGCTTTGACTTACAGTAAAAGCAATCAGCAAGTAACACTAAGTAATTACAGGTTTTAAACAGGTTACTCGGATGTATTTTAAGAGACAACCAACGACTGGTGTTGAGAAAATAAAAAATTAAACAGTCTGGAAACCAACCTCATTACTGAACAGACCTGCACAACTGGCTGGAGTTGATGTGCAACATTTCGGATGTTGGTTGATAATCTGTTGTCAACTTTACAATAGTTGTGATTGATGGCTCTTGATAGTTGCCCTGTATGGACCTTTAATTGTTTTATTTTACGGTAATCCTGAGAGCTCAACATACTGAAACCTACAAGCAAAAAAGAAAACATGATCACCAACAGCACAGAAGGAAGTTCTAAAGAAGAAATAGAACATAGAATAGAAAACCTTTGTCGTCATACAAAGTACATTGAGATTTAACCCTTTAAGTCCTAGTGCGTCATCAGCTAGAGCACTTTAGAATACCGTAAATATGTCACCGTTTGTGCTACTGGAAAAAAATCAAACGGTTTCTGAAAGCTGAGGCGTTGCACTTTACAGCCAATATGGTGTCATTACGGTAATTTAATTCGTGCCCCCCCCAGGAATTGCTGGATGAAATTACCGTAAAATTACCGTAATGACACCATATTGGCTGTAAAGCGCAATGAGATTGTCATTACGGTAATTTCATCCGTGCCCCCCCAGGAATATGCTCTATGAAATTACCGTAAAATTACTGTATTACTCTTATAATAGGCAGTAAATCGTAAATAACTGCCAGATATCGAAAGTTTCTAATGAAAAAATGGGTACAAGAACTCACAGGACATTTTCTTAACTTTCTGTAATAAAAACAAGAAAAGAAAAAAAGACCAGACGGACATTTTGAGGCTCAGATCTTAAAGGGTTAAAGAGCCGCTCCCAAGGTGCACCAACAAAATTTACATTATTATAAAATATTCTAAAACTCAGAGAGAGAAAAAAAACAAAACAGAGTAGATGGTAATATATATATATATGAGTGGTGAGGTAGTTACATTCACAGGAAGTGACAGCAGTGCAGGTTAAAGTTTAGTGTGGTGACAGCTTTGGGAAAGAAGCCGTTTCTGAGTCTGTTCTGGACCGCATGGGCCTGTACCGCCTGCCAGAGGGTAACGGGTCCAAGAGGTGGAAACCGGGGCGGGAGGTGTCCTTTATGATGTTTGTGGCCCTGCTGAGACGACGGGAGCTGTGGGTGTCCGGCAGGGAGGGCAGAGGGCAGCCGATGATCTTAATAATAATAATTTATCCTTTATTAATCCCCTTGGGGAAATTCACTTTCTGCATTTTACCCATCCTAATATACATACTAAGAGCAGTGGGCTGCCGGTTTTTTTTACAGCGCCCAGGGAGCAGTCAGGGGTTAAGGGCCTTGCTCAGGGGCCCAACAGTGGCCGCAGTGGGGTTCAATCCCCTGACCTTCTAATCAGTAGTCAGGGGCTTAACCTGTTGCGCCACCACTGCCCTTTCTTCTGTGCCGTGTTTACCATCCTCTGCAACCTCTTCCTGTCGGCCTCAGTGCAGCTGGAGTACCACACCATGACAGCGCAGGTCAGCAGGCTCTCTATTGAGGAGCGATAGAAGGACACCAGCACCCTCAGGAAGTGAAGCTACGGTGGCCCAGAAGGGTCAACGCCCCTGCAAACAACACAACCGGAAAAGCCAAAACACAACCGCAAGCACCGGAAGTGCGCAAGTGCCTCTACAAGTGCAGATAATTAGAATATAGTGGAAAAGGTTCAGTATCTTTTATCAGACATTAAACAAGACATTAACATTACATTAACAAGTGAAAAATATATATATGTGCTAGACTCGCTACACAAAACTGAAATATTTCAAGAACACCCACAATATACACTATCTGTCAGTCAAACTTTCTACAATTTACAATTCTACAATTTCATTTAGCAGACGCTTTTATCCAAAGCGACGTATATAGTACAACCTGTTGATGTTTGATCAGAATGGGGTCTAGGAAGTTTGGAGGTCAAATCAACATCTTGGTCCATTGCCATGTTCCTCAAAATGTTCCTGATTGTTTGATGTTGTTGCCATGTGGTGGGGTGCATTTTCCTGTGGGGGCAGGCCAGTGATATTTGGGATTTCCATTTGCATGAGGGAGTGTGCTTGTTGTGGGACAATGTTTATTTGGGTGTCTAAGTCTCATCAACACAGATGCCAAAATCCAAGGTTTTCCAGCAGAACACCACATAGTACCAATATGATTAATGTTATTCACTTCACCTGTCAGTGGTCAGGATGTTGTGGCTGATCGGTGTATAACGCACCATTTTTGGTGTCATTACTAACAGGGAAACTCCCAGACTTCACACATAAATGTCAGTTTACTAGTCATGGGGAGTACTACTCAGCCTGGTTGCATAATAATGTCCTCAGCGACTCTGGAGGAGCTTTGTGAAGTCTCAGGCAACATTTGGAACAAAGAGATAACACAATAACAAGTGAGGGAGGACTTCTGTGTTTACCATTTGAAAAGACTGTAACAAAAACATGGTTTTGACAACATTTTTAGAGCCTGACAGTGCATAAAGGAGGCTATCAGCTGTTTTTGCCTTGATCAGTCATTTGAAAATATTTTTGACATGTTAGGCCTTTATTACAGAAAGCAGAGATGAGACAAGAGCCAGTGCTGGAAGTACATTTACTCAAATGCTGCATTTACCCCTTTAAACCTCAAGCAATTTCTGCTCCTGCCGCATTTTTACTCACTGTGGGCTTGTTTTTTTTACTGCAGTAAAAAGTCCTGCACCTCTAGGGAAACAGTACAGCCATAGCTATAAAAAAATATCAATATTAAATATTTTTTTATTTACATTTTCATTTTTTGTTGTACACCGCCTGCAGTTCAGCTGAATAGTCCCTGAATTTTTGTCATGTGACTGTAGGTTGCAGCTGAGTCATTTCATAGTTGTACCAATGAGCACAGAATTTTTAGTTTTTTACAGAATGTGGATACTGTATTTGAATACTGGAGGATCCTTAGTCAGACTCAAACCATGGATAGTTCACGGTCCGTGTCTTAACCCCTAAGACATTCTGCCTCATTATCTGTGTCTTGTGTTTTCCCAGTCTGGTGAATCCATTATTCATCTTGTGCAGAGTCACAAGCAGCTTGAACTCGTCCCAGGTGACTTTGGGTGAATGGCAGGTACATACTGGTTAGGTTGCAAGTCAATCGCATGGCTGACAACCATTTACATTCACACAATTAAACCTAACCAATGTGCCTTTGGACTGTCCATCATGCTCTATCTGGTTACTGATACAATGGGCTGCAGCTAATAGCATATCGCAGCATCCTAAATGGGCCGTGTCAGAATAAACCTTCCATTCATTAAACCAACAGACTGCAGGCTGAGCTCCCTGCATGGCAAATGTTAGATTACAGTGAGCGTTAACAAGGTTAAAGCCAGGTAAGGTTTATGAATCCCTCTGGCAGTAAGACAAAACGTCAGCAGCAGATGTATGAATTTGAAACTCATAACAACTACATAACATGCTCAGCAATTAGCCAGTTCACTGACACAGCTGGCTAATGCACACACACAGGCCCATGGCTGCGTTTCCATCCGATTCTATTCAGGGAAAGACTGAATGAGAAAGTTCAGCTCTGCTTCCGTCTGTAGCCATAAGTTCAAGTCAGCGTCCGAGAAATGATTTGTTGTGTGTGTGTGTGTGTGGCTATGAGTCATACTGTAAAAATAAAATGGATGAGTTGGAGGGACCTGTGGATGCATGGTAACCGTGGCAGGTACGCACAGCTGCCATAAAAACTTGATTGTGAAGGCAACAGAGCCAAGAGGAGACAGCATGGCAGCTCAATGCTTACAGACAAAATGCCACGATCTCTACGAATGCTGCATTTGTGCATTCTGTCCTTCCGTCTGTCATCATTTCCTCCTTCCTTCCTGCTTCATTGTTCAATCCTGTACTTTTATATTCTCTCCTTTTAATGTCTTTTTCACCAGCTCATGGTTTTTTTGTGAAATCAGATCATTTGTAGACATTGTTGATCTCGGAAAAAGTCAGCCGTGCTTTTATTTCTTTAAGAGACGATCCTGTATCCTTGGCAATCAATTCCACAGACATACTAAAATGCAAGATCGTGTAAATGTTATTCCATTAAAAAGTAATCAGTGCCTCCCACCTGACCCCCTCAGACTCAGCCGATTTTTTTGTGCTTTAGTATATTTAATGAAAGCATGCAAAATGATTACCTTCATACAATGTTACAGGCCCTTGATCAACATTATTTTTGCAACTAAATCTATTTCACATCCACTCCAGGTGTCACAATCTACAACCAAAATGATTTTTCTATAACCAAATTTGAGCATCAATATAATGGTTCAAAATTGCACCATTTTATTGTCTATGATAGTGAGTAATTGAAAAAGCATTGGTACCATGGATGTGTCATCTGATAATTAAGTCGAGAAAACTTTAAAAAGTGCTTTTTTGGGTAAAATGTCAAGAGTCATATCACCATGTGGAAAAGGTGGTTGGTCAAAACCAGTTGTAGCAAGTTATTCACCTATATTTGACACCAAGATCGTCTTCTTGCCACATTTCCATATAGTAATATATAAACGCTTGTAGCTTATGGCTTTGAAATGGAGAAACAACACTGGCATTCACGTTTTATAGTTTGGACAAATCATATTGATCGAAGAAGTTTGGAACATTTAGCGAAGAACTTATAGGACTCACAGGTTGTACTGTTTGTGTTGTCAGATTGTTCAATATGGTTATGATGAGAAAAAAAAAAAAAAAAACTCTTAAACTAGAAACATTCATGTCCATTAATGAGTTTAAGAGTATCCTAAAGAATGCAGTGAAGGAGGAATGTCACTGTTTTTCCTGAGTGGCCACTGTCCTTGAATAGGTGTCAATCTATTTTATTGTTTTACTGTTTATTGTTTATGTGTGTATCATGTATCTGTTTTATGTAGCTTTTGATTTTGTATGGCTTCTGCTTTGGCCAGGTCTAACTTGTAAAAGAGATTTCTAATCTCAATGGGACTTCCTGGTTAAATAAAGGTAAATAAATAATGTGTAATCTTGGTATACAACATTTTTCTAAAAAAAAAAAAAAACAACTGCTGATCCTGAGAGGGGCAGGTGGGAACTTTTTTTTCAGATTTGGTTGATTTTACATGGAATGACCCATAGGGAACTTACAGATATAGTCCCTTGATGACAACCCTGTCAACATTCCTAACCCACTAGAACGCCAACTGTGACTTTGACCAATGAAATGGTCACTGCCGTCATCGCTCTTTTTGAGATTTCTGATGAGAATACCAGAGAAACACTTGAGCGCTCAGTTTGTTGTTTGTTGCCTAGCAACAGTGTTAATTAAAACTTGAAGCCTATTATCATGGGTGCATTACCGTGCCACAAATATGCCTTTGCCAATTAAATCTGATGAAGAAAGTGAGCCCCATTAAAATAAAATACTTATTGAGTACTTTGATTTGGGTGAATCATGCTGGTGAGTCACCTGATGAACCTTGTTGAACAGTAGCCTACGCTGTAAAAAACAAAACGTACTTTACCTAATTTTCTCTTGTAGCAATGTGATACAAAGCCAATGTGTTATAGTGTTACTATTATACACCAATCAGCCACAACATCATGACCACTGACAGGTGAAGTGAATAACATTGATCATATTGGTACTATGTGGTGTTCTGCTGGAAAACCTTGGATTTTGGCATCTGTGTTGATGAGACTGCAAATGGAAATCCCAAATGTCACTGGCCTACCCCTGCAGGAAAATGCACCCCACCACATGGCAAAAACATCAAACAATCAGGAACATGTTGAGGAACATGACAACGGCCCAAGATGTTGATTTGACCTCCAAACTTCCTAGACCCCATTCTGATCAAGCATCAACAGGATGCAGTGGAACAAGTTTGATTGACAGAGGCCCCACTGCACAAGCCAGAGTACCCAAAGGATCCACTCCTGGTGCCAGACCCCATAGGACACCCTGAGAGGTCCTCTTGTCCATGCCCAATGGTTCAGAGCATTTTTGACCACATAAGGGGGACCAACACAATATTAGGCAGGTGGTCATAATGTTATGCCTGATTGGTGTATGTGCAAAGTTTGACACTGAATAGGAAAAAGATTCTCTGTGCTCACTTGAAATCTGAATTAAAAATTACAAGCATAATTTTGCAATATCACAACTTGCTTGCAAGTCAAACACAGTCCAGTGTGCAACTTTCAGAATGGGAATTTGATACTTCCATTAAAAATGGACCTCAGTGAGAGAAAGAGAGAGGGAGCAATATTTTTTCATATGTCCTGGATTATTCAGTGAGCGAGGAACAAGAAGATCTTTTTAATGAGGAAAAGCCATATCAGGCACAAATTGTTCAAGGTAGAGACATCGCAATACAGCAAATAAACCACTCAACTTCTTCTGTCTGCTTTATTCCCTCCACTTTCTATGACAGTATTACAGTTTTACTGAGGGAGGGAAAGAAATAAAGAATATGGAAAAAAAATTGTTTGCTTCTTCTTCATTTCCAAACCTTTAGGGCCCCTTAGTCTGTCAAGCAAAATGGGAGGGCAGAACATTGGTTCCACTTACAAACCAACTGAAGCACAAAGCAGCTACGTCCAATTATGGGAGGAGCAAATTAAAAGTGCAAATTGCGGTGTAAAAATTTCAGAGTCAAATTTAAATGTAAAACTTGAAGCCAGGGTGCGTGGAGCATTCTAATGAAGCAATTGAAGAGGATTAATATGTCGGGTAATTGCTGGATCTCTTCTTTCTCTCTAAAGCCCTTTTTAATCAACAGTCAACTAATTACTAAACTCAGGGTTGTTTTGAAGAAAAAAGCGTGTTGGTTTCAACAAGATGGGTGGACAGAGAGATAAGAAAAAGTGGTCTTCCCTGCTGTCCATTTAGAAAAAGTGTACAGTTTTGATATTACAATAACAGGAGGAATCTCTGAAGGATGCAGGAGCAGGGACGAAGCTGCAAATTCTGTGCCTCTGACAACAGCTTAACAACACCTCAGACGCAATAAATATATCTACAATCCCTTGTTTGTTGCAGGGCCTCCGTCCAGCTCTGAGCCCCCTAAATCATTAAAAAGACTTTTTTCCCCTCAATGGCAACCCTGTGCAAAAGTGTCATATTACCATGCCCGCAGATCTCATGAAACTCTGCAACGATTTCTAAATCAATCTCCCTATCCTGTTCAGTGTTCCCAATGCTATAATGTCAAATTTATTTCATATCAGGCTTTGAAGCCGACAAAACACTGGATGAAAGCTACATCGGGGCTTAAGATTATAGATCAGCAACGGTTATATTATGTAGCTGGGCATTATTTCCTACTAACAGTGCATCTCCAACATTTGAATAGTCAAAACATGTTCCTGTTAAATGATTAGTACAATCAGTAGCAGTGTTAAAGAAAAAAAAAAAGTCCTGCTTTTTGCAGAAAGTGTGAAACACAACTTTAGCAAAGAAATTTAAAAGTTGTGGTGGGAACAACCAAGCATAAAATTCTGTCCCCTGCTTCACTAATGGAGGGTTAAAACTTGTAGGTTTGGAGCTTTATAGAGCTCATTAAAAACATTAGACGAGTCAGGGAGGCCTAGAATCTTACAGAAATGCAAAATATATAGGAGCAGTGTACTTTAATTGAAAGATAATTATGATTATATCCTACCTGTGTGTCACGGATTACTTTACTAATGCCACCTAATCTCCCAGCATGCAGTACTAACCTCTTATGTCATCATATCCGGCTATTTCGCACCTGCCGACCTTTTAACAGCAGATATTTTTGTCTTAACATCGTAGGAAAAAGGCAGGTTATTATGCTAATGATATTAATCATGCCGCCTTTCTTTGAGCATCCTAGGTGGCCATAGTGAGTCAGAATACACAATACAACACTTATGTACGCCTCTACTTTTCTATTTTCACATGTCAAAACATGAGTTTTTCTTATTGCATTTATAAGTCAAGTAACCTGGTGTTTACGTTATCAGTACTTCAAATTCCTAATGTAATGTAAATCGATTTTGCAGCATTAAGTGTCGGTGGTGGAAAAATGAAAATCGATTATTGATTGTTAATGCGGCTGACTATCGGATGAGGAAGCTGTTGTGAAATTTGTATTCCTGTTTAGCAACTCACATCTCCATGACTTGAGTTTTTCAAATTATGACTCTGCATCTTTTTTTTCGGGTTTGTAATATGACGTTCAAAGCATAATTCAATTGCCCTTTTAAAAACAGCCTTTTAGGTACCACATGCTGCTCATGTCTACACACTCAGAGGCTCACCGCCGTCCTCACCGCTCTAATTCAAAACATGTAAATACATTTCTTTAAATAGAATTGCCCACACGTTTGCTCGGCTTGAAGCTGGCCTTTTTTTGCCCCCATTCACATCATATTGCAAAAAAAGCGAAAGTACGGACTTCCCATTGTGACAGCCTGAAAGCATTCCTGTGTTTTACTCCCTGGAGCAGCCACATGAAATTATTATTAATGCATGATTTTTTTATGTATGAAATCAAATCTAAATGAACTACATATTTTTCGATTATTTGGCTGAGAGTGAACATGACAGATGATTGTGACTCGCTCAGACTGCCAACATTTTTTTGATTCCCTATACTGCTGGGAACAGACATGCTTTCATTTTCAAGCCAAAAACACCATTTTCACTATAACTGCCCAGTCACCCATTAGTTAGTCATTAACTTGTTAATGCTTCTGTGACATCTACATGTGAGCGTGCTGTTTTGGGTATTGTTCAGCATACACTTCTTCTCTGCTAATGATGCGATGCTCCATTTGGCGAGCTGTGTGTAGTGTAAGAGGGTAATGACGTGGACCTGGGGTGACATGTTGCTGCTCATTTTTTTTAAATTTTTGAGACGGAAATGGCTTAAACATGAGGTCATTTTTTTTTTTAAAAAAGCCAGGATGCTATTAACATGCTGCACTTAGAGATGGAATCATCACCTCCTGGGATATCCATCTTCAAAGTGACAGGTCTGTTAGCCTAGTACATTAAAGTTTGTGGTGTCGGCATGCAGTGGAGCTTTAGACTTTCTTTTAAGTTCACGGTCGCATTTTGTACAGTCCACTCTTGTCCACTGTTTAGATAGATGGAGGCTTTATTGTCATTGTGCAAAGTACAGCGAAACTTGTGTGGAAACTCACAGCAATCAGCAACAGTGCAATACGAAATACTTTCTTAAAAAGTTAAATGGATTTAAAAGAATTTGGTTATATACATACACTGATCAGCCAACATTATGACCACTGACAGGTGAAGTGAAAAACATTGATCATATTGGTATTATGTGGTGTTCTGCTGGAAAACCTTAGACTTTGCCATCTGTGTTGATGAGACACCCAAATAAACATTGTACCAGAACAAGCACACTCCCTCATGCAAATGGAAATCCCAAATGTCACTGGCCTACCCCCACAGGAAAATGCACCCCACCACATGGCAAAAACATCAAACAATCAGGAACATCTTGAGGAACATGACAATGGCCCAAATGTTGATTTGACCTCCAAACTCCCTAGAGCCCATTCTGATCAAGCATCAACAGGATGCAGTGGAGCAAGTTTGATTGACAGAGGCCCCACTGCACATTCCAGAGTACCCAAAGGATCCACTGCCAACGTCCTGGTGCCAGACCCCATAGGACACCCTGAGAGGTCCTCTTGTCCATGCTCAATAGTTCAGAGCATTTT